>MU160917.1:38915-52461 GCA_015888305.1 Antheraea pernyi
TAGGGAAATCATAGAAAAACATACGGACTTCCATTCTATGATTTCCACACAATTCCGCTTCGCGAGCAATGCGAGCATATTTGTGTCAGTAAAAATATAAAGTTAAAATCAGGTTGTTCAATTGAGAGTATTTTGTTACCTACTCCTAAATACCTGCAACAATAAGGATACAGACATGCTATTATATGTATAGATATACAATTTTTCTATACAATCCTATAATCCGAACATTCCAATAATCCGACACCCCATAGTTTTCAATAGTGCTTTATTAATGAGACCCCACTGTAATTGTAAACTATATTTACAATACATAAAGCGTTTAGACCACAGAGTAACTGAAAGATCTACACATAGATACATACGAAAAATGTCGCCCCATTCTGCGTAGTTGGTTAAAAATAATGAATTCCATGAAAGCAGAGGCGAGACAGTAAAATATAACATTTTCTTGGAAAATAATAATCTACGTGTACTTATAAATTATTTATACAAATTTCAATCAGTGAGAATTGAATATTCAACAGTGAATTTTAACTGTAATTTTGTAGTAACATTTTAACAAAATAATTAATTTAAATATAATGAATAAATAACTAACTGTATACAATTTTTATATACTTTGTTCGAATACAAATAGCTGGAGCCTTCAGCGAAGGAAAACAACACAATGAAACCATAGCACTCAGCCATATCTTTAGCTACCTTATATAGCTAAGGTAAGCTACTAGTTTGGTAGGTGGTAGAGCCACGCCGAATCTATTACTGGTTTCAGCATGAATGGGTCGACTCGCCCGGGGTCACCCGAACCACAGAAACACCCACGTGAAGTAACAATATTTCCATTGTTGCGTTTCGTTCGGTCAGTGAGAACGCCGGCGGCACCCCTCCCATTCCCTTCCCTCTCCCTTCCCCCTGTTCCCTCCCCCTCACTCCAAACACAGGCTAGCAACGCACTTGCGACTCCCCTGGTGTTGCTAGTTGTCTATGGACGGCGGTGATCACTTATCACCAGGTGACCCGCCTGTTCGTTTGTCCCCTATGAAATAAAAAACCCTCAAGTTGAAAATCTGTCGCAAAACACCTTTTGGTGTGTTCCGGTAACAGCAATTAAGAGCCAGTCCCCTCTAGATTTTGCGTGTTTACCATCAAACTACATCATTATTTAATATTAGATTGTGATCAAATAGCATTTGATCTATAAAATGTAAATAAACGTGGATATTTTATTCAAAACTTGTAAAAATACACTCGCATATAAAGATAATGTTTTTGGTAAAACTTTATTTACTTATAATATTACAATATACATTTTAAATGATTACGACAGTTGATCTTCGTCTTCGTTGGTTTTTGTATGACTCTAAATGGCTTTGTCTCTTATTATTGAATCAAATACAATTATATTATAACTAAAAGGCTACGTACAGAAGGATACGTTACCTACATGATATTTTGCCAAAACAAATGGCACGATAACGCACACATACGTCAACTGTCTTAGATAAAACGTGGAAGTAAGATGGCATATTCTTAATATCGGTGGTGAAAAACAAACAGTTAGTTATATGTTGCTCATACGGGCAGATTGACGGTGCAGCCGTTAAAAAGAAGTTACCTGGCCAAGTTTTAACAAGGCGCTGTCGAAGCGCTTATCGTATCGTATCTATAATTATAATATCATTGATGATCAAGCTATTTATGCTTATTCTCATTTATAATACTTCAAATGTTTTATACTAAACGTATACGTCGCAAGCACAATTTATCAAGAATAAATAAAATTAATAACTAACGATTGTAAATAATGATAAACAATTTTCTAAATTATCATAATATTTATATCAATTATACATGTTATAATATTAAAAATATGTTTTATTACAATGGCACTATATTTGTAAGTTATATGTATTATTCGGTATTTATTTCAACATTTTAAAGTACCTACAGTTTTTTTTAAGTGAGCAATTAAAAATTCAACAGATACCACAGTTTAAATGGTTTTGAGTGTTCACTTCTGGCGGCAGTCTTTATGATTGCCTTGATTTTTTTCTTATTTAATTATCTCTCGATGGAGCCTTAAAGTTAAGCGATATTTACTATTTAGCCTCATTCCTAACTTGAACTACTGGAAGGTTTGAAATAAGCAAGGAAACCGCCCCACAATAGCTGAAATATGCTGGCGACAAGTTCAAGGATGTAGACGAACGGACCTTCCCTTGGTTTCTCTCCATCATCTTCAAGGTCAAACTCCGAGAAGTCATCATCAGGATCGCTCGTATCGTTACCAGCTTCCTTCACCGGGAGGTAGCTGGAGAAGAGAGTGATCTTCTCTGGTTTATTAGCCTTCTTCGTTACTTCCGGCGACAATTCCTCGACGTCTCTGTTCGAAATGTCATTATCCACTGGCTTCACCTCTGGTTTGGAGACGTCTTCCGGTTCGTCCAGTATTTCGATTTTGTCCCATATTCTTTTGGTGGTCTTCTCTTCCGTTCTGTTTGAGATACCGAGGAATCTGTAATTATAAAGCTATTATTTTTCTTTAATTTTCCATTTCATTCTAGTGTTTTGGCCGGTGGAATATCATCCCGATGTCCATGTACTAAGGACTTTTTTGGAATTCGCGTACGTTTACTAATTTAAATTGTCAACACTATCGGCTGACGGTGAAGGAAAACATCGTGAGGAAATCGTGAGGAATAATCGACAATAAGTCGTTGTGGACTCTTCTGGGCTGGTGTGGTTTTCATGCCCGTATCTTCCTTCGGGAAAAGGCCTATGGCCCTGCAGTGGATCTCTTACAGGCTGATGATAAAAGTGAATTTTAGTGTACTTTTTTTTAATGTTTTTTTTTAATCTCAGAATTTCATAATTTATTAAACGATTTGCAAGATGTTCATTGGAATGAAGCTATTTTCAAAGGGGTCTTCGCTTTGATTTCACTGGTATTTGACTTTCGATTTTGAGCATATAGTAGGCAACTTCTTAAAATCTAATAGGAAATGTATAATGATTAAGTTATTAATAAATTTATGACAATTGACAACTAGGAAGGAGTATACCTACTATGGTCAAAAACTTTCTTGTACATTTTTGTAGTTTTTTTTTCTTTCGTTTTTCTGTAGTGAAAGCTTCTAGGCGCGTTGAGGTATTTTATGGTAGGAGATAAAAATATTCTCTTGCATCACTGACATGATATTAAACATGACCGAGTGTATTGCGCTTGCGCGTTTTGCGTCAAACTAGCGACGCGTAGTATAGCGGCCTCTGTAAATCTAATATTGATATTTTGTATTTAAATTGTGCAGCGTATCTATCATATGTTTGATTAATTGGTAAATTAATAAGTAATTAAAATGTATATAATTATGGTTCGGAGTGCCCATAGATGTAAAAACCTGACTATTGATAATAATTTATAAACTTTCATAATTTATATCATTCAGACTATAATTTAAAGATTCAAAAGAGAACACAGATATTGTTTTGAGTTTTCACTTCTGTCGGTAGTCCTTATGACTGCCTCGACCTTTTTTTGAAATTTCTATTTATAAAGAACGTGAGAGATTAAATATTTTTGACATAATCACCACCGCGCCATCTTGAGTCATCAACGGTAAAAACCACAGCGAGAATTAATATTACACGCTGAACACAGAACGCGAAGGAGCGTAGAATTGTGACTTGAGTCTTAAAATGTACTGAGGTATGCACATAGAATAAATAACTACATTCAGCCTACGGACACGTCTAGACCGAGTAATCGTGTACTATGAATGAAGCGAGAGAAGTGCGGGTCGGCCAAATATATA
The DNA here is from genome assembly GCA_015888305.1 of Antheraea pernyi. Taxonomy (NCBI): domain Eukaryota; kingdom Metazoa; phylum Arthropoda; class Insecta; order Lepidoptera; family Saturniidae; genus Antheraea; species Antheraea pernyi. The sequence goes on from MU160917.1 coordinate 42,731, forward strand.
AACTCGTTTGAGACACGGCATTGCGGATTCAGTACATTTTATTTCTTTAAGAATTTCGAAAATTACTTTGCTTTTTAATACTTTATAGGTTTTAGCGTTTCGATTACAATCTCATGTGATGTTAAATGATGATGTACTCTAAGTTGGTAAACATGATAAACCTAGCCCCTCTGGCTCGTGCAGCAGTGTAGCTGCCGGAGCACACCTACAGATGCTCGGCGACAGATATTCAACTTGAGGTAGCTAGCGGGTGACGAAATTAAAAATACCCTATCACTATTTTTTTTTTGCCTTTTTGTAGTAGCACGGCAAAATGACTGCACTACGCCTGATGGTAAGCACAGTACAATCCATAAACGATGGCGACCACCGAGTGACACTAGCCATCGCCGGTCGCTGCTGTCATGCCGAAACGCGACCCGCAGAAGCGAATCACTATGACGGGCTTTTTCGCCATATACTTGGTGGTTGCCACCCAGACCCATTACAGACCCTACCACCCCGCTTTGGCCATTGCCTCGTAAGTTATTCAGCAGGGTGCACCACGTGCAGGTGAGGTTGGCTTGGATGTCTCAAGTCTTATGATGCTATTCGACATCCCTTACACCCCTCCACCATGCTATGGTGAAACCATAATGTTTTCCTTTATCGAAAGTTCCGACTCAATTGCAAGAATTCGAACCTACATCCATCGACACTGTGTCCGACCACGCTATCAACTAAGCCATCATCGCTTCGAATGTATGTAATTAGGATCTTAATTATTATTGTTTTTGTTTATAATAAAACAAATTCGCAAAGAAGTATGATAATTAAATATATTCCTAGTATTCTAAATATTCTAAAACACAGACATTATAAAAAATTGCATGATTTCAGTCGAGAGTAATATATATTTTAAATTATATCATCAGCATTAATATTAATTTTGAACGTTAATATGTTTTGTAGCGCAATGGTAAGTAGTGCAACTATTGAGGTAAGAGGTCTCGGATTCAATTTTGCACAGTACGGATTTTGAGCGTAATAGTCACTTCTGTTTTTCGGTATTAAATACTGAATATTGTGCTTAGTTGGGTAGTTAGATACGAAAATTCCAATCCCTTTAATAACCAAAAAACCTAATAAATAAACAAGTTTAAAAATAAAATAATAATATATACATGACATCTCGTACTATTTGTCTTATGTCTACACGGTAGTATCATTTCGAGTGATTTTAAAGTGCAGTCCGATAAAGCTGTTAAGATCTTGCTAGGTCAAGGGTAGTTAGTTCGAAAAAAGAAAAAAGAATGATTTTAAAAGCGATTTTATATCATTTTGTGGTACTAAATAATTTAAATAATAACCGAAACATTTCATTTTATTAAGTTAAAATATAAGTTACCATCCGCGAAAAGTGTCACCATTTAACAATCGCGACTTTTAGAAAAATATGTTATCAACTCTGGTGACATCTCTATTTTTTGCATTCGTTCAGTTTATGAAGTGTAGAGGTAAGGAGAACCATCTTGTGTGTATAAAAAGGGTCCATCAAAACGCGTTATATTAGGGTGTCGCTACAGTAGCAACAGGTTTCGTTATTGTTCAATTAATTCAAAAAGTTATATAAAAGTAGACACTCAAAAATTACAAACGTATTATATAAAATTCACAATAATTCTATCACACTCCACGTCTTCTTACAGCTTAGAGTCTATCTAGAATTTTATATTAGATATTATAGAATATATTACAAACCATTCTAGAATTACCTTCAGATATCCCGAACAAACTCACTGAACAAATATAATGATGATGATGACTTTAAATAAATAATAGGATTCTAAAAATAGAGCGTCTCGAATATGTCATAAATCAAATTGTAATAGCCTTCAAGTGATTTCCACCATCTCTTTTATTATGTGTATAATCACGCAACGGCGGCATCGAGAACAATTCTATTCAAAATATCGAAGCAAATAAGATGAAGATCAAAAGGAGGAAATCTACAAGCGAACGACGTCCTCAGTACAATATAGCATATAAATACAACCATAATATAACTGTGGAATAGTGTGTTTTATCTTTATCTTTGTGAGTACTATAAATAAATTTATTTCGACACAAGCACTATATTAATTATCAAGGAGCGGTAACATTATTTAAAAATATCTATGTTAAATAATAATTTGAATGAAATTGTGTACCAGTAAATAATTGTATTTCATAATTATATATTTCTTAATCTTCTTCTATACAATAACAATGTAAATCAAATGTGTCTCTACTTTTTTGATATTCGTAAAAAAATCATTGAAGGTGTCCAAGGAATATGTAATAAGTATACATCTTTAGAAGTGTTTGTCTGTCTGTCTATCTGTTTCTCTGTCTGTTTGTATGAACACGCATCTCTCCTAAAATACTGGGTTGACAATACAGCCTCATACAAGAAAATCGAAAAGCATATCCTCGGGAGTAACTTATTTTTTGTTTTATTAAAATCGGTCTACTCTATCAAAAGTTATTGTAGTATTAATCGCTACGCGGCGTAATTGCGAGAGAAAAGTAGACAAGTAAATAGACTTAATACATTCAGATGACTTTATTGATCAGTGTTTTTGCATAAACTTCCACGCAGACGAAGTCGCGAGCGCAGCTAGTTCTTTATAAGTTTTCTAGCGTTTGACTTATTGTTTTACTAATAATTTTATATTTATATCGGTTAGTTATTTACAAATCTATATAATTTAATACTTTACCGAAACAATCACAGATAAAACGAACAATAAACGTAAAAATGAAACATTAATTTGAAAATAATAATTATATTAACAACGAACCTTGAAAATTGTGCTCTATGTACAATAAAATAGTTATAGTACTATAAAATGTAAATAGGAATTGTTGGTGTTTTAATTTCAGGATATGACGGTACACTGAGTTATTATTAATGTTCAGGCCATGAATAATATCAAATACACAACGTGTAACTGTTCGGACGATTCTGTCGGCAAATGGGTCATACGTCTGGCTTAGCGGTGCGAATGCGCTATAATAACACGGTTGTTCTGCCTTGTTGGCAAATTATATGGTTCGCTTATATTATTCAATTATAATTTGATCTTATTTTGTTCAGGGTCGGAGAAGTATTTGGAGTGATAATGGCTTGTTGGTAACCTTTGAGCTTTTTTCAGCAATATCGAGTGCCCCTCAAAGCATATTGGTATAATTCTTTTTGCCTGGTGACATAACGATATGATTGATATTTATTGAAAATTTATCCTCCTGCTAATTAGTTAATTCCGTCAACTATATATATCACAGTATTAATTAATCTTACATATAAATCTAGACAACCACTACCAATATTAAGCGATATAAAGCTAGCCGTGCCCCGTGGAATTATTCCCATTTTCATAATCCGATGGCTTGCGTCGTGGCACCCGATTTACACGCACCGTTTTCGATTAGCATGCTCTTTGTGTCTGCACTTAATTCGGTAATTTCTCCGTCCTTGAAGGACATAGATAATTGTATAGTCTATAACTATATATTTATAATGAATGTACCGTTCCTTTGAGGCTCAATCACGTGAAAACTAAGTATGTAACGGCGTAAGTGTTATGCAATGCAGAAAATTTCGTAGTAGGTTCTCGGTTACTAATTGTTGGGATTCAATTTACCTTTTGCCATTCTTTTATATCCAATGGAGCGGAGGGAAGTCGATTACTACCATATAAAATGTATTTTTTTTTATTAATCTGAGTGATGATTCCAGATTAACGAAACTAAGCGAACAGAAAACTAACAATCTCTTTAGTTCTATATTATTAGTGTAGAAAACTTAATAAAACATGATATACAATATAAATATTAAAACTATTATTCTAGTTACCATCGTATTTTATCATATAAGTACGTAGTTAGAAGTGGTAGAGCCACGTTGATGCTATTACTGGTTTCAGCATGAATAGACTTGCTTGCTCGGGGTAGTACCACCCTCACACAGAAAACCGACATGAAGTAATAGTGCTTGCGTTGTTGCGTTTCGTTCGGTAAGTGAGAGCTCCGGAGGGCCACCTCCGCTCCTCGACCCCTCCCCCAAAACACAGGCTGGTAACGTAGTTGTTAGTGTTGTTTTGTTGTGTGTTGTTGTTGTGTTGTTAGTGTCTATGGATGGCGGTGATCACTTAACATTTGGTGGCCGGCCTATTCGTTTGCCTCATATGATTTAAAAAAACGTAAGGAACATTATTATAATTGCCGTAAGCGATTCGTATACAATATTTACAACAATGATTTTTTTTCGTTAATACAATATTTATTGAGTTAAATATCTCTACCGTGTAACGTGGATATATAATGCTGTATCCACGACTAGATTTGTTTGGAATTTCAATTGTGTATCAAAGTTGGTTTATGAACTATTTAGTTCTGTGAGGCGGAGCGTGGTACCTACTACGGTCAAAACCCAGTCTTTCCTCACCTAACCAACATTACTCAACATAGTCGCTACAGGTATGTCCTTGTTTTTTTTATTGACATGAAGCTTGTTTAAGCTATGAATTTGTTTATAAATGTAGCATGTCCGAAGTATACTCTATATGTGAACAATCATATGAGCCGCTTATTTTGAAAGTGACCTAACTCCATTTATCTTCAAATCGAGATACTGAAAGTTTTGCGTTTCAATGAATTTAAAAATATACATATAAGATACTAATGAGTCATTCTCCTTCAGCGTATCTAAGGATGTTAAATTTAAAGTTCCTGTTAAAATAGTGGCAATTATTAAGTAAATAACGTGCGTTTTCTCATCAAGAATGGAGTTGGGCCACTTTCAAAATCAACAGCCAGATCCATTATAAAATTAGAAGGTGTTCAAGTCCATTCAACATAATTTAAAATGTTTCAAATTGAAAAGAAAAAAAATTAAACACTTTCCTTATAGTTAGATCTGGATGTACATATCTTCTATTAGGATTATGAGATTTACTCACTAAGTCCAAAAACAGTTTTTTAGGTTAGGTGTTAGGTTTTATAATAAAGTCTCAAAACACATTACTAATTTGCCTGATAGTGAGTTCAAGAACCATGTCAAGCGGGTTTTAATATCTAAAGGCTATTATATGTGAACGATTGTGACGTCTGGAAATGACGCCCCTCTCTGTGCATCCACTAATAACGAATGTAAATATTTATGTTCCTGTAAAAATGTATGACATGAAAAGATAAACCAGATCGAGTTTCTTGCCGGTTCTTCTCGATGACTGCGCTATTTTCCGAACCGGTGGTAACTTTGACGTTCATAAGGGCCTAAGACCTTCTCATGGCCTAAATTGAATAAAGTATATTTTGATTTGATTTTGGTATAATGGGATTCAAAATTAGGGAAACTTTTAATATGGTATTGAACGTGCTTTTTCACTTCTTCAGGTAATTGTCTTGATGATCCAGCCATCCTCCCACGCATATCATTGCCCACATTTGAAGAGTTTAGTACTCGTTTTAAGCGTCCTTCGCTTACTTTAAAAGTAACCAAAAAGAATTTTTTACAGACGTGAACGTAACGTTTTTAGAACGTAACAAAAATCTAAAACTAAAATTTCTTGGTGAACCGTTTGTTGGACGTCTTCGTTCCACAGTTTGCGCTCGACAGCTTCGTGAGGTAATACATTTTGTTTGTTAAAATCTGCCAAACCCCAAAACTTCTCAAAAATATCTTGATGTAACTATAAATGGAGTTGGGCCACTTTCAAACTACACGGCTCAGTTATTTAATTAATTCTGAAAACTTATGTGTGAAAAATTTATCGTATTTGCTCTGAATATAAGCAATCTGAAATGCTTCACTGATAAATAACATGAAGTTGTACATGTAACCATGGTAAGCGGAAAAAAATTGAAAAACGCAGTTAGGTTACTTTCAAAATAAACGGCTCATATATTGTATTTCATTATTTTTTGATAAATGACTATGATTTTCTTTACTTTTATTACTGCGGAATTATTTTTTGTGTTAAATGAGTACTGCATTGCGATACGTGTTCCTATTTAGAAATTATTTATACACGCTTGAGTGTAAATATCTCGTTATAGCGCATTTGAGTGGGATCCGCGAGCCGCCGCGTCGGGTTCCGGAACTAACAGCCTCCGAGGCTGTAAACGTCTACACCGGCTGACTTTCGGTGATTTATACCAATTTTATGTGTCGCCTCTCCTCTTGGATTTATATTAAATTTATTTTATGGCACACTTTTACAGCTTTGAAACATGTTACGATGGCCATTCGCCTTGTCACTTATGATTCTGTGCGTAACGTTTAACTGCCTTTGGGATTAACTTTAGTTACCGATGATATTTCGTGTTGTTTTTTTACCTTCAAATTAACACAGGTGTATTAATAAAACAATCTTTTTTAGATAATTTTTATGGTGGAGATAACGGTTTGGGAACTGTAGAGTGAATGGTACGAAGATATAGAACGGTTTGGAAATATATAACACGTGAGGATCGGACTCAAAGGTTACTTGGTTAACGTTCAGCAAACAGTGGAAAAAGGTTTGTGACAAGGACGGAATTTGATAATATAATAAAGTCATCGTTTATGAAAACAAATCGATTAGTGTTACTAATATGAATACAATTGACATTTAAAGATTGTGTAATTCCTTTCCACCAATGATATTATAACTAAAATGATATTATATCTTTGCCTTCAACGACTTTGATTACGTCACGTGTTATATAAGCCGAGGAAAAAGTAAATAACTAAGTATAACATATAGACAACGTTTTTGTCCTTTCTTATCGCGTTTTTATTAGCTTCACCTGTATGTATGTATGTTTGTAACCGACCCCTTTGAGCTCGATTTTGTCCTACTTTGAACGATCAGATTTAATTCAAACTTTGCACACCTGTCAAATCTCGATGACTATGCAATAATCCGAAAAAAATAGTTAAAAAATATTTAACTAAAAAATGAAAAATAAATAATAGTTAAAAAAAAACTAAAAAAACCACGCTTTCATAAAAAATCTAACTAAAGAACAGAAAATAAAATTTTATAAATTTGGATTAAGAATAGCGTAAATTTATGTTATTAACATGCGTCACTGTGAATATCAGCACCTCCAGATATCAGTATTTTTATACATTTTTTGTCACTTTTTACAAAAATATACATTTATTTCTAATTTACTCTTAATCCAAATTTATTAAATTTTATTTTCTGTTTTAGTTGGATTTGTTATGAAAGCGTGTTTTTTTAAACAATTATTTTTTCCTTTAGTAGCTATTGAGGAGCTTAATGTTATCAGTAAAAAAAATTTTTTTTTGTTAAGTTCGACCTCTGGATTTGTACTGGTAGGTATACATAAATTGGCAGAGACGAAATTAAATACATCTAGCTCATCGGTTTCTCAACCGATTTTCTTTATTTCTCTATTGTGTAGTAGATATTGACGAGATTGAGAGTTACAAAAAAAAAAAGTAATAATTAGTCTTTTTCCTTTATTTCTCTTTCTTCTACGATCTACAATATTTGTACAATACAAATAATAATATGTATCTTAAAACAGGTAAAGAAAAAGTTTGTACCGCTCATTATTCGCGGTCAAATTTGGACCATCGGACAAGAGATTATAAGTTATGTAGAAACGCAAAACGCATTTTTTTAAAGTTGTACACGTTTGTAACACACATTAGTTGGCTGCCGGGTCGGTCGTAGAAACATCGAAGTCGACCGGGGTCATCGGCGCGTGGCGACAATAATTAAAACAGGGATAAGTGTTGCGTATACCTGTGAGATGAGGGCGCCACGGGTCGATACGAGGGGGCCAGCCACCAGTGGTAGGGGGGAGGCGGACAACCAGTTAAGGTGTTTAGAATACAAGTCACGGAGTATTGATGTCTCCGTGGCCATTTTTATCACGTAAAAGATAATTACATTGAATGTGGCTCGAGCCCTTAACGACTTATTGTGTCGAACGAGTAACAATCGTCTAGGCGGCTAGACATTTTATTGCCTTAACTATACTGTACGTTCCATAGATGTCTCTGAGTAATGTATTACACGAGAAATAATGTTGGAAAAATCAGCATAGATCAATTTTAAATATCTGCGTCACAAGACGTGTGGGTGTCGAGGTGGTAGACGGCGTGGGGTCAGGGGGGGTGGGGGTGTTCGGGCGTTCGTTTCGTGTGGGTGGCAACTCTTCATTCCTATTTAGCTATTGAATTGTACAGCGGGAGGACTGAGAAGGCCATGATTATGTTTACTAACCCGGGCCACCCTACGCGGTTGGAATTAACACACGATCTTTGTCCCGAATCTCGTGCCACGAGAGGTACCTACCGGCCAATCCGCGTGAGAATAATTCGAAAACTCTATGCGTACATACGAACATATAATACGATCATAGAATTACACGTGTCTGTAATATATGTATTGTACACGGGAACATTGTTTACATTATAGTTGTCACTTTAATTGTCCAGCCTTTTAGCATTAGAAAAGTCGAACGAATACTACAAGCTAATGCTTGATTAAAATAATAACATGAATAATGAAGAATTTCACCGTTTAATAATTACAGATTATGCGAATTGTAATATATGTTCCAATTTGTAAGAATTATCGCTATAATTACATATATAATATAAAAATCAATTGCTGTTCGTTAGTCTCGCTAAAACTCGAGAACGGATGGGCCCGATTTAGCTGATTTTGGTTTTGAAATGTTTGTCGTAGTCCAGGGAAGGTTTAAACGGTTTTGAGAGAATATAGAAAAATTGCGAGGAAGATAGTAAAAACAACGATTTCATTTTCCCATATAAACTGTTCTACCTACTTTCCTGTCAAACTTTTGACATTCGTCCTTTCCGTTCGGTAGACTTACTCTGTTCTCAGATTTTCGCGTATTGAAAATTTTATATTTTGTTGGTTGTCATTATTGGTTCGTTCAGAAATTTTTGTCATTGTATTGACATATTTCGATATTCGTCATTGTTTGGAAGGCAAATAAAAAAAAAGTCTTTATTGTCCCATTTCACAGACACAATATAAAAGTGGAATACGTAAAAAAAATATGTCTGATGATGTCAGTTGGTTGTTGTCTGTCGAAAGTGAGACGAAAGGTTATAAATTTACCTATCATTCTGTCACCATTATACCGTTATTCAAATCAAATATTCTATCATCAGTTTGTAAGTGCGTGAGAAATTTATTTTCTGTTATTGTTTTAAAATGCCAAGGAAAATACGAGCTGGCATAGGTCCTCGAAGCCAATCAAATGTGCGACGAGCTGCCTCACGTGCAAACCGCACTGGTGACCAAGAGAGAGACAAATAATGATAACATTCTTATCGGTATGGCAGAAATTGAGTTCTAAAGTGAATAATAATGAAGTAGACAGGTTTCGAATGTAACGAGTTCGGGCACAACAAACACAACAAAACAACAAGGAGCAAGACGCAATGAAATATAATTAAATAAAAAAATACTTCAGAAGAAGTGCTCCTGTCAACCTGGAACGACTAGCATTCCACTACAATCTGGAAGTAGATTATTGTGCTGACAAATCAGTCACAATTGGGGAAATGACAATCATTTGTCAATATTGTAAAGCGTGGCGCGGTGGCTCTGATAAGTCTGGGTGTACCAGAGCAGCGGTCACGTTTCGCTCTTAACTTCCTTCAATTATATCTACTTCTTTTAGTTCTTCGGGGGCTATATTAAAATCTCGAA
>MU160918.1:0-24063 GCA_015888305.1 Antheraea pernyi
CCCTCCACGCGGAAGAAGTAAAACTTTGTTATGTGGAAATAAAAGTTGCTAACGCTTTCGCTGGCCTGTAACAGGTATATTACGCGCATACGTGCGAGTGCCACGCATTACCTCCCGCTCTGCCTCTTTCTATTCCCTCTTAGAGTTAAACGTTTAACGCAACCTTGTTGGAAGTCGCATTAGAAGTTTCACTTCAAAGAAGATAAAAATGTACTTATCATAAGGCACAGTACCGTTAAGAAAAAGAAAGAAAGAAAGAAATTTTTTTTATTGGCGCATACACATGGATAACACGATAGTAGAAAAATAGACTTACAAAGATGTATATAATATAGAAAAGGAATAAAGAATGTACGTTAAAACATATTTAAATTATACCGCGGTTTAACTGCAAAGGCGCACAATTCAGCATATGCTGGCTGCCACCTTTACAAATGACCCCAGCGCCGATCTTCCATCGTGGCCAAGTGGGTTTATAATAATATTGATATATTAATAACTAGCGGGCCCGGCAGACGTCCCGCTCTGAATATGAAAAAATCCTTGACAAATTATATACTAAAACGTTCCTCATCAATCATTCTATCCACCGGTGAAAACCGCATGAAAATCCGTTCGGTAGTTTTTGAGTTTATAGCGAACAGACAGACAGACAGACGCGGTAGGGGACTTTATTTTATACTATGTAATGATAATAAATATTCCACTTTACGAATTCTTATTAAACGCTCTGTCGCAAGGTATGTTAAATGTATGTGTTATGAACGAATACGTTTATAAACCATTTCTGGCTCGAATAACCTTTTTATTAGGCCGTTAAAAGTTTTTTTTGCTTCCGCTTATGTTTTGCGGCACGGCCTAAACGTTCGCTCATTGACGGCGCGCTGCGTGACGGAATCCAACACGCTCTAGTTGTCACAATTCCAACAATTGTCAATTTCTAATTAAATATTTCGAAATATCTCCCGTATTTGAATTATATAAATTATTTCATTTTTAATATAAAAAGTAATCGTTCCTGGATGAAGTTATTTATGTCGGTATTTCAATTTAAAAATGACAAGTTACTTTTAAATAGCATTCGATAAATTAATCTTGCTGCTTTATGTTCTAATTAAATATATATATATATATATATATATATATTTTTTTATTTATTGATATATAGATGACATTCTAAAAAGTCGTGATGAACCAGCTGTTTCTGAGATTAGTGCGTTTATGCAAATAAACTCTTCAGTTTCATAATTTTTTTTTTTTATTGTAGCACGGCAAAATGACAAAATGACACGGCAAAGTTGGCACTGTGCCTGACGCAGAAGCGAATCACTATGACGGGCTTTTTCGCCATATACATGGTGGTTGCGACCCAGTCAGGTTATAAAACCCTACCACCCCGCTTTCGCCATTGCCTCGTTCGTTATTCAGCAGGGTGCACCACGTGCAGGTGAGGTTGGCTTGGATGTCTCAAGTCTTAGATATTATTTGACACCCCTTACACCCCAAATTGGTATAGACGAATAGATTGAGATATTGGTAGGTTAATGATAATCAGAGACTGGATATATATTTAACATCAAAGATGTTCTGGTGATTTTCTTTAGAGAAGATTTTTTTAAGCCCGTTATTTATTTATTAAATGACCAACGTAAGGGCAACGTCTTAACTTTAATTCGCGAAGATTACAAATACCTAACTCTAAGTCCATTACATATTCCAGAATAGGTCATGTGCATCTTTAACTGACCTCAGACGTATCTAGACATTTACTAGAACCGGTTGCGACGACGAATGCCCATTTTAAATCGGCTCATACAAAAGGTAACTGATATTTCACCTTTAATGGACCCGTTATGTTGAATAATTTATGGTGATTCTTTGTCATTTGTGTTAAGTGATTATTATTCAGTCACATCTAGAAGATACTTTAGATCAATGTATAGATGACCTACATGTAGCCTGTGCATTGAAAGCGCTAGATATACATTCAAATTCTCACTATAAATTAGTATCTTGGTATCTAGGAAATGATTATACAGCTTTTTTAAAGGAAGCACCTTAGCGGGTCTTACATATATGCAATACATAATAGGCTAAATTGTTAGATTGGTAATTTGACAAATACATATATACTTAATGACAAACACACATACATAATAATAATAATGAAAATGTAGTGTGGCTGTACCTTTTAGATTTTTGTAAAAAAAAATTGTGGAATAAATAACAGAATGATGATGATGATATTTCAATCATTTTTAGAATTGCCTGTCAGTTTATATAGAAAGAAAGGAATACTTTATTGTTGGAAGAACAATACAATAAAATTAAATTACACAAACTAATTAGACAGAAAAAAAAATACATTTTATAAATGAAAAATAGATGTCCAACAATTGGCGAACCCATTCACCAAAAATCTTCAATACTGTAAGTAGACTTGCAGCGCTGATTTTCGATGGGAGCCTATATATGATGATAAATGGACGTTAATGTTAATACAAAATTTGAAACGAACAAACAAATAACACAGACACACGTAACACGTCACGGATGGTCAATACTAAAGAGAAATATAAATACGCATCACTGCTAAAGTATTGCCTTTACGATAAACTAAATACTTTCAAATAAAACTAAGAAAATCATAAAGCATATCGTTGAGTAACATTTAGTTTTGGTTTCATTAAAATCGGTCCATTCTATCAAAAGTTATTGTAATTTTAATAACGACGCGACTTAAGTACGAGAGAAAATTAGATAAGTAATTAGACTTAATACATTCAGATCATTTTATTAGTAACTGTTTTTTTACATTACGTTCCACACGGACGAAGCCGCGGGCACAGCTAGTTCTGAATATATTTCTATATTTAGCAGCTACGACTTAATTTTAAATATTTGTTTTCGTCATAGGTAAAAGTGCTCAACCATTTATAAATTAGACGCTTTGCAATACGGACTAAAACTGAAACAATATTTAACACTCCCATAGATTATGCTAACGATTATACCCATTTCATATGAGTCAGTTATGGACGAGATTAGAACCGATAATCTTTCGTAATGTTTATATATCTCACTACCATTACGCAAGTTGTGTCTAAGCTTTTATAAAAAGAATTAAACCTAGATAATCACAATAAATATTGCCAGATATAACTAGAAGAGTTAAAAGTAATTAAAAGCAATGTAGCATTCACCAATAAGATTATCGAATTCAAATTAAGTACAAAACTAGAGCTATCAATAAATTATATTCAACAAAATGGATAATTAATTAATTATACTTATTCTAAAAGCAAAACTTTCAGGTTATAACCTCAAAATGTCATTAGAAATCAAATCAGAGTGATTTAATTTAACCCTTGCCGAGTAAGATAGAAATAACTCCATTAGGGTGATACATAATTAATCGAGGCTACTTTGATGTCGAATTACCGACATCGACCCCCGCAGAGGTGCCGCAGTGCTTCGGTCAGATAACTAATGACGCGTAAGATTCGGCACAAATATTATCGATAAATTACTCTCCCTACATTTTCGTATCTGAGGTAGAATATAGGAATATCTACACATATTTAAAAATAATTATGGCTCTTTTGACAATGTCGATACGTTTTTGTTTTAATTATAGAAATACTGACGTTCACTTAGTTGGCCAGGCGGACATAGAAAAATACCACAATGCTATGGATTCATCACTGTGTTTTCCTTCACCGAAAGCTCCTACTCAGTTGCAAGGATATGAATCTATATACATCAAGGCTATGTGTAAGCCATCGTTGCATCGATAATAAACGATGTCACTACATATTATCTTCGTGTAACTTCAACGATGATTTCTTTTAATATCATACCCATACACATTGTCAAGAATAGCTAAATAAGTGAGATATATGCGTCGATCCAAAATAATCCTTAAGTTCCCCTCCATGCTAAATCACAAATTTTACTGCAAACAAGTACAATACACTTTTATAATATACAATTTCATAGTTTTTTGTCATTAATCAAAACATATTTCATTATAAAAATAAACTTTGATATTTTAACACACGTTTATGTTTTATAAGACGTTACATATGCTCTCCTACAACAAATTTACAACATAGCTTAACTTATTTTAATATAACTTTTATTAACATATAAAAGACTTTTCGCGAAGTTATCTAGACTACATATCATTATGTTTCCTATAGCAGTGAAGATAAAATTTAACAAAGGTAAATTAAAATATACGAAAAGTTTGTTTACAGTTATTAATTAGTAACAACTTATTTACAATTGAATAGATATTCTACAAGCAATCTACATAAAAAACGTAATTCCTACGAAGCCGTAAGCCCATTTACACGAAAATAAAATCGCGTCCATCAGTTTGTACAAAATAAATTTCAAGCATATCTTCTTTAATTTTACAAATATTTGAAGGTAAATCAAGATGTTACGGTAAATTAAGCAAGTGTTATTTATTGTTTGTAAGATAAACCTGATAAGGTTGTAACATCCACTGCAAACAATTAAAAAAATCATAAACAGTGTTAAAATGTCGAAATTGTCGGGATCGTTAGTTTTTATGTCGGCGTTGGTTCGACCTTCGAGCCGGTTTAATGAATGCTTAACAGGCGAACCGGCGAGATATTGCTACTATTCCGCAAATTACCGCTCATGAGTTAAAGTTCATACGTTTTTTTTTTTAATTTGTTTCGAAATTCTATTTCTGCATATCGGTTAAGTATTCATTTAATTTAATTACTAGATATTTATTTTCTTTTGACATTTCAGATAGTCAAGTCGATTCGTTGCGAGAAGGCCTTTGGATGTCTTACTTATGAAGACATTTAAAAATAATATAAGTCCTATAATAATAAATAATAGTTTAAAAAACACGCTTTCATAAAAAATCCAACTAAAAAACAGAAAATAAAATTAAATAAATAAATAAATTTCATAATTTAATAAAATACTGATATCTGGAGGTGCTGATATTAACATGCGTCACTGTTTGAATTAAATCTGATCGTTCAAAGTAGGACAAAATCGAGCTCTAAGGGGTCAGTTACATACATACATACAGGTGAAGCTAATAATATTTTTTTTAACTTTTTTTTTCGTATTATTGCTTTATCATCGACTATCCCCTCTGTATAAGTGCCTGCATCCAGGTATAGGTCTAATATGTGAGCTAGGCTATCATCGCCCTAGTAGCGAATTTACGATAAATAATTTTTCTATAGAATATAAACTCTTTATTGCTATAATTGTATATAAATTGTCAGAAATTACAAACATTCTGCTTACGTAATACTTGAACGACCCCGTACATAATTTATCAAGATATTATTTACATTAGCCAAAATATAACGATATGTACCAAGCGAGTTTAAAAAAACTTCTTTCATATGAGAGCTATTTCGACATGCATTGCGTAATATGTTAGAGTTACACGAAATTACAAACACAGATGAAGTCGCGGACAGCTATCAGTTTCTAATAAACGTTTAGAGAGTTATTATAGTGTATATAGACTCATGTAATTATTTAAACATTTCCTGTTTTCGTAAAATGTAGACATTTAAATGTTAAGTAATGATTCGCAATATAATTAATCAATAAACACGTTAGCGATTGGTGTAACTTATTAAAATAATTGTTTCTTCAGTGTTCCATTAATAGTAGATACGCAATAGCTTGTAAAAGTTGGTAGATTTTAAATATCTATTCACTAACTAGTGACTTTGTTCTCATAAAAATGCGATTTTTGTTTGTATTACCAAAATTATTCCAAATTATACCAATCCGTTATACCAAAATTTGAAGATTTTCATTACAAAAATGGAGAATATGATTTCGATGTTATAGGCATTTTTGAAATGAATAAAATAAATTTATCGATAAGTGATTTCGACATCACTAACGTGATACAGTTTTGTCTAACGTTGCAATGGTGGACAAAAAATAGGAGCGAAGTCTCTTCGAAAATTTATATTAACTGGCGAATTATCTTATGTTGTTTTTGTGCTTTGACTGCATGCAAAGTATTCACTGGCACCGACTCGCTGTACAAAGTCTATAGAATTGAGAAGAGTTAATTTTGACTATAGACTCAATTATGAAGTAATCTGAACCTGGTTTTCTTAGTAAGATATTTCGAATAACTAGCAAAAGGCAAAGTTTCGTATACTTTTTTGAGTCATCTTCGTGCTATATACAAACTGTTACCAGCAACTTCGTTCGCATTTTAATGTTTTAAGAGAACTTTATGTCTAATCTGGACAAATATAATTCCTTCTCTTATTTTTAATTGTAATTTTATATTACTGCTTATTTCTTATGGCAGAGCATTATAGAACCTTGAGTTCAATACTTCATTGATATGAAAACTACATTGAAATTGACTCAGCATTTATCAGATGATATTTTATGGTTTTTGTTTTTTTTTTCATTCTAAGGACGTTGCAAAGGTGTCTATACAATGCAGCCACGTCAAACGTCATTTAATAATTGCGAATCCTGGAGTTAGTGTATCTTGATAATTTCAATGTCCTAACAAGATAGTGGCTCGCTTGTTAGAACTTTCCAGGGAGATTTTAGGGCATCTGAGAATTCGTGACCTATGGTGTTATCCCCAATCCACATCACTGGTGCACAATAACCAACATAGTTCACGTAAAACACCACCACCAATATAATAAAATATAAAATCCACTACATGAAAAAACAAGATTCCGCCAAAAACTTCTCAGGTGATGGATGTGAATAAATAGCTTTTCTTTTTTTTTCATAAAGATTCTTTAAACAAACTATGTGAGATACAATTCAGTCAGGTTTGAAGGGTCTTGCTGGCAGATAGCGTATATGTTAGAGTATTTTATCAATTACATTACGTTTTTCCAGAAGGAATAAGCAATCATTATACAATTTAACAAGGTGCCTCACCTTATAATCGGAAACGGTGTTGAATGTCAAAATTACTTTAACAAATTATTAATGAAGTCATAATTATTCAAGATAAATATTATTATCATTAAAGAACTGTTCTTTTTTTTTTTGAAGTGGAAACTTCGTTATGCGCCTTGAGCGGTATTTTTGGCAGGAGATTAGGTTATGATTTCGCGTCATGACATCCTAGTAAAGCGTGACCGAGCGCATTGCGTTTGTGCGGCTTGCGTTAGACTAGCGACGCGCAGTATAGCAACATGTGTATGTCTATTATTGATGTTTTGAGATTGTGCATCCCGTCATATGTTCCATTAATTAATAAACTGTATGTATACTATAATTAAACTAAACTGCACAGTTATTGCATTGTTTTGAGTTTTCACTTCTCTCGGCAGTTCTTACGACTGTCTCAAGATTTTTTTATATACACAAATTTAAACTCTAATACGAATGACACCGTTAGTATATGATAGTGTTATAATAAAACCGTAAGTCTTCTGTTCTCGTCTGGGCTATGTCGAAACACTAATGAAATTTGAACGAGCCAGCGAATTAAGCATTTTATTTACGTTCGAGTTTATTCGCAGAGGGAATGTGTGATGTGGAAAATTTCAGTTTTTCTCTCCCATTTCCCGGGCGAGTATTTCACGGAAGATTTTTTTTTGTCTGTTATTTATATTCCTCCTTTTTCTCTTTTCCTTAACACTATTTATTATTTTTAAATCCCTTTTGTTTGTTTTAAATTTGGAATATTAGGTAACTGGAGTCATGGGCAATTTTATTTATTGAATACTAGCTGTTCTTGCGGCTTTGTTCGCGTGGAATAGCTACATTGGGGTAACGCTATGAGTTTCAAAATCGTTTTTCTCCTTTCGAGAGGTTCCGCTGTTTGTTAGATTTAGCCCAAAGTAAATACCACGCGGACGAAGTCGCGGGAAGAAGCTAGTTATAAATACCTGTAAAAAATTCAGGATATAAGATGCAAGAACGGTAACCGGCCGGCTAGGTCATAATGCAATCAACAGCGGATCACTGAGCCTTGTTGCAACCTCAAGTATTAAAGGTCAACTCTATACTATATGACTATTGTTTTATTAAAAATAACACAAATGAACGTATAGCGTGACATAAATTGTTTTATATTAGAATTTTTTTTCTTTTTGTTTCATAATTATTGTGTTTATCGAATGTGTTTAGTATAGATATATTATGACCTCATTTTCTGATCGCGCACAGAGTAATGGGTGTAACAGAGAATTGGTGAGTATACATTTAAAATTTAATAAAACCGAACACTATTTCAATGATTAATACAAAAATTGACACACGCAAGTTTTTTTCGTGCAAAAACATTTCTGTATCGTTCAACCAATGCTAATATAATAAACAAAGAATATATATTCCCGCTATCTGATTTAATATAACTTCACTATTCTAATTTTTAATACTAACTAATCCTAAGTAAAGTTATAAATGCAAATGTGAGTTCACAAAAAAACAGCAGTATTCCCGAGGGATAGTTTAAATCTATATTAATTTCAGCGAAGCCGATGGCAAACGCTAGTTTTTAAACACGAAGAATATTTGTCATAACTCCGCCATTCCTTATGAGCCTACAATATACTACTAAAATATGTGTCGTTAAGACTCACGATATAGTGAAAAGTTTCGTATTATAGGGAAATTTCATAATTAAAAAAATACAACAGAAAGCTAACGTCACGCGGTCACCCATCCGAATACTGACCGCGCCCGACGTTGCTTAACTTCGGTGATCCGACGTGAACTGGTGTTTTCAACACTCTATCCGACGCAGTGTTTACCCTCACCTCTTTTCGTCACACAAAAAGGTTGCCGAACAGAATTTCAAAGCTCTTCTATAAGTAGTTGCACTTCAGTTATAGAATGGTAGTCCGGTGAAGCTGTGAAGACCCTGCCGGGTCAATAGCGTAGTCAGACGAGGAAAAAAAAAATTCAGTTATAGAACGTCAGGTATAGCCAGTTATTGCTTAAATTTACGTGCAATTAACGTGTTTAAAAATCTAGTTAGTGCCTAAACGTATAAATTAAATTACCACGACTCTCTGACTTGCATCTAAATCATGACTTATTATATAATGCTCATGTAACACGTCAAGGGAAAAGAAGTGAATCGTATCGTGAAACCAACAAAACTAAAAAAAATACCTAAATGTATTATGTAATTATGTGTGGACTCGCGAAGACTCTTTATTTCTTCATTTAAAATTGTTAATTTAATAGGCCACCTCTTGATATGATGATAATATAAAATACAGCAGATAAAGTACTGACTTTAACTACGTTTACACATTAAAAATATTAAGTATACTTATAAAATATAACATAATTATTTCCGTATGTTTTATGGCTACAAAATTATTCGCTAAAGACTTAACAGATGGTCGTGTTGCATAACTCGTGGTCTTATGAAAATTAAATTGTATAATTTCATTACGTTATTTAACCTTTTGTTTTATTAACAAGAAATCTAGATTATGAAACCATAATATACTTAACAAATTAAAAATTTGAGTAGTTTTTTTATAAAGGCTTAAAAGAAAGCTTAGTGTTTAGGACTTTTTATACGTTGTAATGATCTTTTTTTTATGTCATAACTGGCATTCGAACTTGTGGGTCACCTGATGTTAAGTGATCACCACCGTCCATGGACACTAACAACACCGGGAGAGTCGAAAGTGCATTGCGAGTCTGTATTTGGGAGAAAAGGAGTGAGGGGAAGGGAGGTGGGCCTCAGGCGCTCTCACTGACCGAACGAAACGCAACAATGAAAGCACTGTTACTTCACGTCGGTTTTTTATGAGAGGGTGGTACTACCCCAAACGAGCCGACCCATTCATGCTGAAGCCAATAATAGCTTCAGCGTGGCTCTTCCACTCTTTAAATGATCTTATAAATTAAGTAATCTAATATGTCTCTATCATTATTGTAATAAAATTCATTTTATATTAGTTTTAAGCACAATTCTACTTAATATTTGCTAACATTGCGGCTGAACTCGTTAAATTTAGCACTGTTCACAAGTACAGTCGGAACACATGTTTATTATTGGTGACAGATTTTCAACTCGAGAGAGGTAACTAATTCAGCGGATATTAGAAAATATTCAACCATAATTATTTGATTTTATCACGGTATGTTTATTAAAAAAATGCTTAGGGTAATTGTTTGAATTTAAATTACTTCAATGGTCAATGTGTCCGTATATGCTATCACTACCCTTTAGTGCGGTGAAGTTGTGAAAGACCGTCAGGCCAATAGCGTAGTCAGATCGAAAAAAAATGCAATTACTAAGATAAGATGCTTCACTAAGCCATAACAAAATTTATCTTACAGTATATACAATTGTGCAGTATATTTTATTGTTATTTTGTTTAACCAAGTAATTAGTGAATAAAAAATTAATAGATTAGAATTTCTCAATATCTTATAGCTAAAAAACTTAGCAAATGGTTAATACACTCATGTACTATATACTATATATGTGTTTCTTTAATCGCTGTTTATTATATATCAAATTTCTGTGCACACTATGCATATCTAGTATAATTATAAAATAATTTTAAAAAGATTTTAACTCGCTTCCTCTGTGTTATCAAACTACACTGTGCACTATGTTTTTGCTGCCATTCCTTTTCCTTTCATTTGGCCTTGCCGGACAGTCGGCTGCGCTTGCGCTACAATAACCCGACGATTTTGTATAGTTCAACCTATTTAACTGTGGGAACTTGTGTAAATGATTCATTAATTATGGATATAAATATTAATAGAGTAACGATAAGTCCCAAGGCACATTACGGATTTATCAGAGAGTATCATGTCAAGCGGATTTTAATGTCTAAAGTCTATTGTAGCGTGGATCAATATATGAACGATGGTGACGTCTGAAAACAAGACGGCCGCCATTTTGTTAGAATATCTGCTAGAGGATTGGTTGCCAAAAATAAAAAAAATATAAAAATGTTTTAAATATGGAATCTTTGGTATTCGAATTTCAAAATTATTCTTTATGTTATATTGTCAATACAGCTTGCTTTCTTGAATATTTCTTTTTTAACACGCTTTTATTAGCTTCACCTGTATGTATGTATGTTTGTAACCGACCCCTTTGAACTCGATTTTGGCCTACTTTGAACGATCAGATTTAATTAGATTATAGATCACATTAAGAATAGTGTAAATTAGAAATAAATGTATATTTTTGTAAAAAGTGACATAAAAATACTGATATCTGGAGGTGCTGATATTAACAGTGACGCATGTTAATTGACACTATTCATAATCCAAATTTATTAAATTTTATTTTCTGTTTTTTAGTTGGATTTTTTATGAAAGCGTGTTTTTTAGTTTTTTTAAACTATTATTTATTTCTGTTTACCTGTATTTTTTCATTTTTGGTAATTTTGACGTGGTTAAAAAAAAAAAATAAAGCAATGAAGCATCGTACAATCCTCCCAACGCGAATATTACAGCTGCAATGAAAACGCTTTGCGTAAAACTATTCTGTGGTGCGAGAGTCACAATCTCCCATTATACCCGATTGTGGGCACTAGTTATTCTGAAATTAAAACTGCCTGGGGCTTCGTCCTTAATTTCCAGTAGCGTGTATAACAACAACAGCATGAATATTTAAACAAAAGTTACACGGGTGCACTCTGGTATTCATTATACTTCGTAAAATTTTAAACAGTTTTCTTTCATTTTTCTCATTAGCTTTTGCTCTCGATTTTGATTACGTTTTAATATATTTTATAAATTTTGCTTCGACTATAATCTCACTTATTAAATCACAACATAGTACACACATTAAACTAGAGACACAGTATAAATATAAGAGACAGTATGGAAACTACCTACAAACGCTAGAAACACGGCACACTCGCACAAACAGTCCTTTGTACACTTCATTGGGCATTAAAAAAATGATCCAAAATGAACGATCATAATCCTATAGCAATACTTTCAGTAGTTTTAACATTATCGTTTCTCAAATGAATTGTATTCCGATTATCCAAATATTTAAAAATCCAAATGTTTGTCCATGATGCACTCCGAAACTTTTCGTGATACGTTGGCCAACCATTTTATAATGCGGTCCAACTTGAGAGATTAGATAATTTATATTAATGGCTTCGATATATTTTTATTAGAAATTAAATTATTGTCAATGTTGATTATTATTATTAGTTATAAGTTTCATCAGTCTCCAACAGATGGCGCTTTAAACTAGTTTGTTGATAGAAAACTGTAGGAACTACTGTTATAGATATCTAATAGATGGTGCCACGTTTTAGTTTTGAATTTCCTTTTCAATAACTGAGCCATAGCAACGCGTGACCGGGTCAACTAGTATATATATAAATTTACTTTTACATAATAACCATTGCATATCGATTGCCTTTATTATTTATGTTATGTCCAGACCACATATCAAACAATAATGAACCATATCAGACCTTGTTATAACAGAGAATTCGATGCCAGATATGAGGGTAATATCTTGCACGGGGTCAATATTAATTTTAATAACTTCCTCGGATTATGTTACGTTTGGATAGTCCTAAGTGAATTAATTGAATTGGAATATTTCTCTTCACCAATGGTAAATACTAAGTACAATAACGGATAATTAAACATTATTTTAATATAGTAAAATTATTTTTACACCCAAAGGCAAAAGTGGAACAACTTACTGTTACAGAAGAATCGATCTATACTTTGTGACTGTAGTCCTCTTGAATATGTCTTCCTTTTTTCTCTTTTTATTTATACATTACAGATTAGAATACAACCATCTTTGGTCATACTATGCTGGATTTATATATCTAGTAAAAAGGACGCTGGACATCTCCAGAAAGCAATCAAAACTTGATTTATGGTTCTGAAAACAGTTCACAGAAACAGTAACACTACAATGCGCACTATATTTTGAATATTTTTGTTTGTTATACTCGGAGCGAAAGAGTTTTCAATATGCGTGTATTCCCGCGCATTTATGCGTCACTGCACACCTATCCTATTGTTACTATGACGTTGTTTATGACGACGGTAGACAATTCTAGAGTGGTGCAGATATTTTTGACCATTTCAAAATAACGCATTTTTTATGTTTTAGGGGGCAAAAGAACAGGAATACAGAAATATACATATTATAATATATTATTTTATACAGAATTATTGGTCTGTGCTAGAAAATAAAAGTGAGGTATCTGTATGTTATTATGAAATAAGAGCGTCTGCTAGTTAGTTGCAAGTTTTGATAGTTTCAAAATAAGGTATTTTTAAACAAGCCGTAACATACTACTACTACTAGCCGTAACGAAACTATTACTGGTTTCAGCATGAATATGTTGGCTCGTCTGGGGTAGTACCAACCTATCATAGAAAACTGACGTGAAGTAACAGTGCTTGCATTGTTGCGTTTCGTTCGTTCAGTGAGAGCGCCGGAGGCCCACCTCCCCTCCCCCCGCCTGGATCCTCTCCCTCCCCTAATCCTTCCCTCCAAAAGGTGGCAACGCACTAGCAACTCCTCTGGTGTTGTTAGTGTCCATGGACGGTGGTGATCACTTAACATCAGGTGACCCAACGGTTCGTTTGCCGCCTATATAATAAAAAAAAGAAAAAAATAAATTAAAACTATTTAAATTACTTGGTCGCAAGGCTGTAAGATCTTTATATGACAAAAACAAAAAAGTGACATTTGGCGAGATCGAGCGGGAATCTGATACTCCTATCCTGTTTTTAAACTGTCCAAGTAAATTTGAATACTTGGCGAGCGAGATGTGACGCGTTGTCTTGCATT
Source organism: Antheraea pernyi (assembly GCA_015888305.1). Taxonomy (NCBI): domain Eukaryota; kingdom Metazoa; phylum Arthropoda; class Insecta; order Lepidoptera; family Saturniidae; genus Antheraea; species Antheraea pernyi. The sequence goes on from MU160918.1 coordinate 13,787, forward strand.
ATTTATGAGAACAACATGCAGCCAGCGACTGAAACTGTAATCAAATAGACACGGGTTCCGTTTTCATCATCGCGACGTAGAAATATTAGTTTGTGACGTAAACGCAATATCGGATGAGAAGATATTATATTTAGTGTTCATTTAACTGTATTAAGAATGACGATTTACGAATTATTTTGAAAAGTGCTATTTTCTATCGATTAAACAGAAGAAAAAAAAGGTTTTAATTTTGGAAACAAATGATACAAAATTGAATTTAAAAAATATGTAAATCTAAATAAAAAAATACTTTCTTCAGTTTAGGCCCAGAGAAGGCGCTTATGAACGTGAAAGCTACCATTGGTACGCAAAATAATCAACTGATCAAGAAGAACCGGCAAGAAACTCGATTTTGTTTGTCTTTTCATGGTACATATTTGTATAAATATAGATAGTTACATTCTTTTTTGGCGGATACACAGAGTGAGGCGTCATTTTCAGACGTCACAATGGTTCACATATTGATCCACTCTATAATAGCCTTTAGACATTAAAACCCGCTTGACATCGTGCTTGAACTACTATCTGGCAAATCGGGTATGTGCTATGGGAAATAGAAACGAGGATGTCCAAAAACTACTAGGCAATAATACACTGTAAAAGCATATATTCCTCATTAAAAAATATAATGTATATGACCTATTTTAAAGTATTCAAAGTGTTGAGCATATGAAAGAGCAATATTTTAACAATATTTAAAAATAAAATCTTAATAAAATCAGCCGGTGGGGCCTGGTTTCCGGAGACCCCGAAAAAAGAGTCTTCGCGGTAGGCAGGACAACACATGATAGCCTCATCGGAAATGAAAAAAAATTAAAACAGAAATAACCATTTATTACTATTATTTCCGTACTTGAATATCTGATTAGTTTTTTCACCGAAACTAAATATTTTATTTCAATAAATGATGTACTCATTCTTTTTTTTATTTATACCATCACTAATAATCAACTAAAACATTATTACCAACTTTAAATAATTACTGCTTAGCTCCAGTTGAGAAGCACAATATAGATAGTACACTGAAAAGTTATCTAGTTTGCGGTGAAAGTAGTATCAAAATAAGTTTAGCCTCTTACTAATATTGTTGGTAATTTCGCCTGTCGCAATATTACTATCACATACCACCGTATAAGTAAGACGTCCTAAATTAAATAAGGATTTTTTACTATGATATACACAAGTTCAGAAGGTCGGTCAACTATGTTTCCTGTAACTTAGCGTTATTGATTTTGGTATTTCCTTTATCCCCTTTAGAGTTATAACTAACAATATATTAATATTGGAAAACCTGTTTTCAAAGTATTTATAGTAGCTGTTTTCTCTTGTTACAGTGGCCACCAAGATTGCTCCGGTGGACGGTTGCAATCGTACTGATAGTGGCTGTCATCGCGCCTACCTCAGATTCAACAAGTAAGTTCAGATAATCCTTATATATTTCGAAGCATGAGTCTTTCACATTAAATAAGTTCGGTGTGGGCGTGCCGGTTCCTTCGCGTTGAATGGCCAGGAGTCTGGTTAAGGCTTAGGTCTTGCAAAACTCGGATTAAGAGACATACAAATAATAAATTTAAATTATTTGTGGTTACACTTTCAGACGTATGTCGTTTGTTAGAACTCAAAGGATAATATTGTTGATCCAACAATTTGTTCAGCTAAAATCCTGAGCATATAGCGTAGTGTAGATAAATATGGATACGACTTCGGTTATAAATTATACATATATTTATAATTTTAATTTCTTATCAAATATTAATGAGTTGTTTAAAAAAATATTAATTACAAACTTACTTTACTAATCAGTTTACTTTACAGATAAGCCTTAATTTACCTTAGGTTTTGTAGTGATGGTAGAAAGCTTTATTAGAGGTGGTAGAGCCACGCTGAAGCTTTTTTTTTTTTTATGTCATAGGTGGCAAACGAACAGGTGCGTCACCTGCTGTTAACAGCCCCAGAGGAGTCGTAAGTGCGTTGCCATCTTTCGGAGGGAAGGGTTAGGGGAGGGAAAAGGAGAGGAGAGAGGAGAGGGGAGGGGAGATGGGTCTCCGGCGCTCTCACTGACCGAACGAAACGCAACAATGCAAGCACTGTTACTTCACGTCGATTTTCTATGAGAGGGTGGTACTACCCCGGGCGAGCCGACCCATTCATGCTGAAACCAATAATAGTTTCAGCGAGGCTCTACCACCATCTAAAATTACTGGTTTCAGCATAAATGGGTCCGGTCGTTCGGGGTAGTACCACTCTCTCACAGAAAACCGACGTGAAGTAACAGTGCTTGCATTGTTGCGTTTCGTTCGGTCAGTAAGAGCGCCAGAATCCCACCTCCCCTCTCGCCCCTCTCCTCGGCCCCTCCTCCAATACAGGCTGGCAACGTATTAACGACTCCCGTGGTATTGTTAGTGTCTATTTACGGCGATGTTCACTTAACATCAGGTGACTCGCCTGTTTGTTGGCTCCCATGATATAAAAAAAGCTCTATTACGGCCTGGTTACTCTTTCGATCTCCTCAAATAACTGAACATAGTTATAAGTTCTGTGTTTGAGCGTAACGATATCTATATATGTATAATATATCAAATATTTATTTGTATAATACAAGCTATGTTTCATTGGTTATTAAATGACTGTATGTAAAATTTAAAAAAATGCATTGGTTTGTGATCTCTAAATGAGCACAAAACTTAATTAATATTCTATAGATGAACTTCTCAGTAAATTTATTTAAATCAAGAAACAGAGATTATCTAAATTATAACTGATCCTAAGAAACGAAATCATAAATTTAATAAACAATAAAATTCAACAAAAAATATGTTAATTGGACCGGCATTTAAATATTGTATACACAAAAATAGTGTATTTTATCTATTAATAAGAAATTCTTGAACCTGATCTCTGGTGAATCTTATAGGTCAGAATAAAGCGACGTCATTGCGGCCACGGCATCGTATAATTTTGTTGGCCTGTAATATGCTTGGTGTTGTAAGGGAATATCCATACTAAGCTTTCTACATAGATTTATGTTCACGTTCTGAAAGAGTAAACTCATCCATTTGTAGATTTACTGAAAAAAAATGTTTCAAACGATAGCAAACGAAGCATGTTTCAATTTATATTCTCAAATATAACTGACATTAAACATTTTTATGTGTACTTAATATAAAATGTACATAATTTTTTAAACTCGTTTAATATGCGAGTCGAAAGGAAACACATTAGGAACATTTTACTGTTATGCTATTGACCTACTTCGTAATTATTAATGTGCTGATATTTTTGGGAAGTCATTAGTTTTTTTGTTCTTGTTCCTCATAATTATGTACGCTAGAATCTATACTAATATTATATAGCTGGCGGGTTTGTATGTTTGTTTGGTTGAAAAATACTCTCAGGGTTAGATAGCTCATTTATCGAGGAACGCTATATATCATCACACTTAGACAAATAGGAGCTCAGCACCAATAAAGAATGTTTCGAAGCCTTGTTTTTTTTTCCTTTTGAGTACTATCGCTGCGTTTTAGCGCTAGCCCAAATAGCTATTCCATGCGGACGAAGTCGCGAACTGAAACTAGTCTACTATACGAGTCGACCATATGGTTTTCTTTGGGTTGTTTCTGTTTGTATGTCTGAATTTAACTCATAAACGGCTTGCCCAATTTTGATGAACTTTTGTACAGGAAAAGTATAAATAATTTCTCACGCGTTAGACCATAAGATTTTTTTATAATACTTTTGTAAATTTTAAAAGGAATAGCTTTAAAGTAATATTATTGAAGTGAAGCTTCTTATGGGGGGCTTTGAAACTCTGATCCGTAATTTTTATGTGTGACAAAAAGTGATGGGGTAAACACTGTGTCGGGTAGTGTGTTGCAAACACCGGTTCTTTTCCGATCACCGAAGTTAAGTAGTGTCGGGCGTGATCAGTATTTGGATGAGTGTCTGCCTAGGAACACTGCGTCACGTCGGCTTTTGCTGGGGTCATTTTACTTTAATACAAGAGTTTCTCTTCCTTCGTGTGTCTTTACGACAGCTCCCGTTTTTTATTTTAGTTACGCTCACAGGATTCTGACGAAATTTTTATGTAGATTTTGATTTTTTTTATTAAATAATAATAGTAATAGGTTATGTAATAATTTTCAAAATCATAAAATATGAATAAAAACAGTATCTACAAAAAAAAAGAACTGGATAAGCAGACATAATTTTCAATAAACCTAATAAGTTAAATAATAAAATACAAGATTAATCTTTGGGATTTATTTTGAAATTTAGAGCTAAAAAATTGCCATTCCAACAAAGAGTCCCTGATATGTTATTATTCAAAGCGCATGTAGAGTTTATTGTCCGGAACAAATCGGAAAATAGTGACTCTGTTACAATGTATTGCCACACTTACAAACCGTAAGTCCTGCAAAATTTATTTTACGTGGTCTTTTTTTTATTACAAACTGTTTTTTTTAAGAAGTAATTATTTATTATTAACTATTAGTTAATAAAAAGTAATTATTATAATATTATTCATTATTATGATCAACTATTATAATAATATTCAGACCAAGGATTAATTTATGTTTTGTAATTGACTAGCGAGCGCGATTGACGTTGTTCCGCCATGATAGTTAAAAAAACCTGGGTACAAATTATATATCTAAGCTTTCCACGTGAATCACTTTATCAATTGCTGAAAACTGCATGAAAATCCGTTCAGTGGTTTTTGAGTTTATCGTGAACAGACAGACAAACAAACAAACGCGGCAGAGGACTTTGTTTTATAATAGGTATACCAGATACCTATACCTATAGTGATAAGCGTTAGTTTTTATTAATGAGGTCTGCCAACCCTCATATTCGGTTGACTTTAACTTTACCTACTTACTGCCCCTATACCTTCCTTCGGAAAAGGGCATGAAGGATCTCATCCAGGATGGTGTTATGTGATAATTATTATTGTATTGCACTATTCTTATCTTCATTTCTACCTTATTATCTATACATATAACAAGAATGTAAATCTTACGAGTCTGTACATTTTTTATTTTTGTGAAAATAAAAATACGTGCGTGTATCAGTGTACACACGTAAGAAGTGAAACTTCTTTATGACATCATTTTTCGAGAAATGATCTACTATATTTACAACTTTACAGAAATTGGTTAAATAAAGCTAAATTAGATAAAGTTTAAGCAATAGGCTTTTATTGTTATAAACATGGATTTTTAACAAGATTATAATAGAATTTCATCAATTATATTTCATTAATTATAATAGAATTATTACTATTATTGTTATCGTTATTATATATTTTTGAAATTAATGGCTTATGATAACTGAAATATGAAATATATGGTTTACATTCCACGGAATCTGATCATTGTGAGCGCACCTTTAGAAATAAACATGGCGCGTAACGGAAATATGTACAGAAATTAAGATGGCGCGTAACCGAAAAAACGGTGCACACGTAAATTCCTCCCTACGTCGATAAAGAAGTTTCACTTCAAAAATTATTACAGGTGTCTTGGAATAAGTAATAGAATACATTTCAATCATTTTTAGAAATGTCTGTTTGTCTGTCTGCCTGTTTGTTTAAACAAGCATCGCTGCTAAAATACTGCGTTCACGATGAAACCTCATCAAGAAAAATATAAGCCATATCCTTGAGTAACATTTAGTTTAAGTTTCATTAAAATCGGTTCACTCTATCAAAAGTTATTGTAATTTTAATGACGACATAAGTACGAGAGAAAAGTGAATGGACTCAATACGTTCATATGATTTTATTAGTCATTGTTTTTTTTACATTAGGTTACGTTGGCTAGTTATAAATATAAAAGTATAACTTAGCAATCATAATAACCCTAAATCTTTTTCCAGCTGTCCGCAGAAGACTGCGGAAACCTGCGAAAACCTCCACATCAGTTTCGACCAGCTCGTCCAGATCTACCGACCAAGTCCTGTCAGCCAGCGTCAACAGGCCAAAGATCCGAGGTAGACCGACTGTCGCAAGTCGAAAGTCATCAGCTGCTATCGATAATTCCGTTACAACTGAACACCACAAAGACAAGGATGGATATAAGGTTGGTGATTAGTTTTTTTATAATAACGTATAGACATTTAATGACCTTGATATATGCGATATATATTTAGTCGATGATAAATTATGAGCTTATTATAAATTAGTCTAATGGTAAATCTATAGAACGTACTCAACCTTACGACTTGGTATAAGACGGAAAACACGCCAAATCTAGAGGGGTCTTTCTAGTGCAGCCAGCCTGTGCTTAGCGACAGATTTTCAATTTGAAAGTGGTAACTAGCTAGGCGGACTTATAAAACCCTACCATCATGCTATGGTTGCGTCACGATGTTTTCCTCTACGGGAAGTTCCAACTCAGTTGTAAGGATTGGAACATACGTTTGTCGACGCTGTGTCCGAACACGGCATCAACTACGTTTTCCTGTTTCACGGAAACTTCCTATTTTATCTGGAAAGATAAAATCAACATATCTTTTATGTTTCTTTATACCGATTTAAATTATCGCTATTGAATTTTATCATTACTGTTTAACGTCCATAGAAAAGCATGCTGTGTAGCCCAAAACTTTGAAAATTCATTTGTCCACTAGTAACAGTATCGTTCAAAATCACTTCAGCCGCTTCGGAGATTGGCCACAGACAAACAAAATACATATCAATTTTATTTATATGTATAAACTAGCGGGCCCTGCGGATGTTGTCCTGCCTTGATAATAAAAAAAAACCTGAAAGTCAACCGCAGCGCCACCTACCGAGCCCAATTGTAGCTAAACCATTCTCGAAACCACTGGAACACGCACGCAAAATTTCATAAAAATCGGTCCAGCCGTTTAGGAGGAGTTCAGTGACATACACACACGCACAGAAGAGATTTATATATAAAGATATAGAGTTTTTTTGCGGTATCCGAACACGGCATCAACTACGTTTTCCTGTTTCACGGAAACTTCCTATTTTATCTGGAAAGATAATCAACATATATTTTATGTTTCTTTATACCGAATTAAATTATCGCTACTGAATTTTATCATTACTGTTTAACCTCCATAGAAAAGCGTCATGATGTGTAGCCCAAGACTTTGTAAATTCATTTGTCCACTAGTAACAGTATCGTTCAAAATTACTTCAGCCGCTTCAGAGATTAACCGGAGGAGGAAGAGGAGAGCCGCCACAGACAAACAAAATACATTTCAATTTTATTTATATGTATAAATGTAGAGTTTTTTTGCGGTATCTTAGTTTGTCATGTAGCGGATTTTATATTTTATTCCAAATCTTGTGTTATTTGACTCTATATTTTATAATATTGGTGATATTTTACGTAATATAGTTTGGTTATTGTGCAAAACTGAAGTGGATGGGATATAATACCAGCATGCCACAAAAACTCCCTGGAAAGTATTAACAAGGGAGCCACCATTTTGGTAGAACATTGAAATTATGACAGAAGCCTCGTAATATTATTACACACTTGACAATAACAGTAATAATCTAGAAGATTGGTAGCCAAAAATAAAATAATAGAGAAGTATAAATCTATAAGATACATTAGTAGACAATTTTATCGTTTTCAATGATACAGCAACACCAAATGAGGAATCATTTGATAAAAATGCAAATAAAGTCGTTCGGTTTGTAAAATAACAGTATGAATCTAGAACAGTTTAGACCAAAAAAATTCAGTGTCAACGGTGTCATCAATAAATGCCTCTTTATGGAAATGAATGTACATATAAAACATACAAATGTGTTACAACAGCAAAATCTACATACTCAACACATCATGTGTATATGTACATATGCTTATTTGACAAGACCCTTGTAATATTATTACATACTTGACAATAACAGTATTAATCTAGAAGATTGGTTGCCAAAAATAAAATAGAGAGGTATAAATGTGTAGGAAACATTAGTTGACAATTTTATCGTTTTCAATGATACAGCAACACCAAATGAGGAATCATTTGATAAAAATGCAAATAAAGTCGTTCGGTTTGTAAAATAACAGTATGAATCTAGAACAGTTTAGACCAACAAAATTCAGTGTCAACGGTGTCATCAATAAATGCCTCTTTATGGAAATGAATGAACATATAAAACATACAAATGTGTTACAACAGCAAAATCTACATACTTAACACATCATGTATACTGTACATATGCTTATTTCGAATAAATGCAAATTAAAATAACTGGTTATTCTTAACGTCTTATATCTCGATGATTATATCTATGTATGTCATTTACTAATTATATAATTTTGAAACCGGTTGATATAACTATGATCTTTATAATATTTGACACTGTATATAATGCTTGTACTAATTCTCCAAGAAATATATTATCTTCAAGTCATTTAGAGGCATCATGAACGTTATTCATTTTTACATACTTTTTCATATATCAATAAAATATATGATTTCTTTTTCTAAAGCTGTTCATTATTAACATCTTGTAAGACATACACTGGAGGGCAATAGGTATCTTCCCAAAGGAAAGCCAAAGCATGGGTATAATCACCACGCCAGCCCACGGCGTACTGTAGATTTCAAGCTCTAAGAAATCCACAGTTCTATCTTTTTCCACTCCAAAAATATTTCTCAGCTCCAGATATACTCACGATGTATTCTTTCACCGTCAGCCGATAGTGTTACCAATTTGAATTAGAAAATTTTTGCGAATTCCGAAGATTTCATTGGTACCTGCCGGGGTTCCAACCTGCGGACATCAAATTGACATTTCACTGGTCAAACCATTAGACCACCACGATTTCCTAAAGCTGTTAGTTATGGTAAATAACTTGGGCGATCATTTCCTCCTTGTGCATATTTTAGAAAGGTTGTATTTCCCGTTGGCAGTGATCAGGAACTGATAACGGTCCAAATACTGAACCTTGCAAGACGCCAGATACAAATCGGAATTAGCATTAATGAAGCCGTTTAGCCAAATGAATCTAGGACTTATGCCTTTGAAATAAAGTTTCTCGATATTAGGTTCCATGATGCAAACGGTAATTTTGCCGATGCAAAGCGATATGCGGATATAATTGAGCTTTTCGAATGCGAAAGCAAACTCGTCGGCCTTCGAGTAATATTCTCAGAATCCCTTTTATAGAGTTTAATTCTCTAATAGGATGAGAATAAAGTCTACAATTGAATATCTTATATTCATTTTTATTTTTTAGTTGTATTCGGAAATATTTCTGTCAATTTCAATTATCATGAACATCCATTTTACACAAGGATATTTAAATAAAAGGGGTATATTTTTAATACATTTTAATTCCTTGTCGTAAGATATTTAATCACGTAAATATTTTTGAATGTTATTTACTGCTGAGATGAGGATAACGCTGTGATTAAAATCTATATAAAATTCATGACGGAAATTTTATTCTCCTACCTTGATAGGTATGAAATTTATTAAATTGATTAAAATAACGTTTGATTTCAGATCGTCTGCTATTATACCAATTGGTCCCAATACCGTACGAAGGTTGGAAAATTCGTCCCAGAAGATATACAGCCCGATCTATGCACCCATATAATTTTTGCTTTTGGTTGGTTGAAGAAGGGAAAACTCAGTTCATTTGAAACCAACGATGAAACCAAAGACGGGAAAACAGGCCTTTATGATAGAATCAATGCTTTGAAGAAGGGAAATCCGAAACTGAAGACGCTTTTAGCTATAGGTGAGTTTCTCTTAATTCCAAATAATTTTTGGTCAGTAATTGTCCCATTCATTTTTGCTTTTTACTGAAAAAAATATAAATCATGTTGGAATAATGCGAGGAACGTAATGCTCTTTTCATTAGCTATAGGCGAAATTTATATACAGCCTACAGAAGAAAACCAGTATTGAAGACATAGAGACTTTTAACATTTTTACCAGGATTAATAATGTAACAAAAATTAATACAGAAATTAGGTTTTCCAGATATAATAGAGCACAATTACTATTTGATTAAGTCAGATATTTCTCGTTCTTTGGTATCAATGCAAAAGTTTTCTTAACAAAACCAACGTTCCATTGTATTATTCTCTCAGATAATAGGTTCAGTGTATTTGAACTACTGAACTCAATAACTCTCAGGACCGCCGACAAAGTTGGTCCCAACGTGTTAGGGACGTATCGTAATTATCGATAAGTAATTACTTGTAATTATAGTATCCTTAAGCGTTTACATAACTTAATT
>MU160918.1:25105-46592 GCA_015888305.1 Antheraea pernyi
TCAATTATATTTCATTAATTATAATAGAATTATTACTATTATTGTTATCGTTATTATATATTTTTGAAATTAATGGCTTATGATAACTGAAATATGAAATATATGGTTTACATTCCACGGAATCTGATCATTGTGAGCGCACCTTTAGAAATAAACATGGCGCGTAACGGAAATATGTACAGAAATTAAGATGGCGCGTAACCGAAAAAACGGTGCACACGTAAATTCCTCCCTACGTCGATAAAGAAGTTTCACTTCAAAAATTATTACAGGTGTCTTGGAATAAGTAATAGAATACATTTCAATCATTTTTAGAAATGTCTGTTTGTCTGTCTGCCTGTTTGTTTTAACACGCATCGCTGCTATAGTACTGCGTTCGCGATGAAACTTCAACAAGAAAAATATAAGCCATATCCTTGAGTAACATTTAGTTTAAGTTTCATTAAAATCGGTTCACTCTATCAAAAGTTATTGTAATTTTAATGACGACTTAAGTACGAGAGAAAAGTAAATGGACTCAATACGTTCATATGATTTTATTAGTCATTGTTTTTTTTACATTAGGTTACGTTGGCTAGTTATAAATATAAAAGTATAACTTAGCAATCATAATAGCCCTAAATCTTTTTCCAGCTGTCCGCAGAAGACTGCGAAAACCTGCGAAAACCTCCACATCAGTTTCGACCAGCTCGTCCAGATCTACCGACCAAGTCCTGTCAGCCAGCGTCAACAGGCCAAAGATCCGAGGTAGACCGACTGTCGCAAGTCGAAAGTCATCAGCTGCTATCGATAATTCCGTTACAACTGAACACCACAAAGACAAGGATGGATATAAGGTTGGTGATTAGTTTTTTTATAATAACGTATAGACATTTAATGACCTTGATATATGCGATATATATTTAGTCGATGATAAATTATGAGCTTATTATAAATTAGTCTAATGGTAAATCTATAGAACGTACTCAACCTTACGACTTGGTATAAGACGGAAAACACGCCAAATCTAGAGGGGTCTTTCTAGTGCAGCCAGCCTGTGCTTAGCGACAGATTTTCAATTTGAAAGTGGTAACTAGCTAGGCGGACTTATAAAACCCTACCATCATGCTATGGTTGCGTCACGATGTTTTCCTCTACGGGAAGTTCCAACTCAGTTGTAAGGATTGGAACATACGTTTGTCGACGCTGTGTCCGAACACGGCATCAACTACGTTTTCCTGTTTCACGGAAACTTCCTATTTTATCTGGAAAGATAATCAACATATATTTTATGTTTCTTTATACCGAATTAAATTATCGCTACTGAATTTTATCATTACTGTTTAACCTCCATAGAAAAGCGTCATGATGTGTAGCCCAAGACTTTGTAAATTCATTTGTCCACTAGTAACAGTATCGTTCAAAATTACTTCAGCCGCTTCAGAGATTAACCGGAGGAGGAAGAGGAGAGCCGCCACAGACAAACAAAATACATTTCAATTTTATTTATATGTATAAATGTAGAGTTTTTTTGCGGTATCTTAGTTTGTCATGTAGCGGATTTTATATTTTATTCCAAATCTTGTGTTATTTGACTCTATATTTTATAATATTGGTGATATTTTACGTAATATAGTTTGGTTATTGTGCAAAACTGAAGTGGATGGGATATAATACCAGCATGCCACAAAAACTCCCTGGAAAGTATTAACAAGGGAGCCACCATTTTGGTAGAACATTGAAATTATGACAGAAGCCTCGTAATATTATTACACACTTGACAATAACAGTAATAATCTAGAAGATTGGTAGCCAAAAATAAAATAATAGAGAAGTATAAATCTATAAGATACATTAGTAGACAATTTTATCGTTTTCAATGATACAGCAACACCAAATGAGGAATCATTTGATAAAAATGCAAATAAAGTCGTTCGGTTTGTAAAATAACAGTATGAATCTAGAACAGTTTAGACCAAAAAAATTCAGTGTCAACGGTGTCATCAATAAATGCCTCTTTATGGAAATGAATGTACATATAAAACATACAAATGTGTTACAACAGCAAAATCTACATACTTAACACATCATGTATACTGTACATATGCTTATTTCGAATAAATGCAAATTAAAATAACTGGTTATTCTTAACGTCTTATATCTCGATGATTATATCTATGTATGTCATTTACTAATTATATAATTTTGAAACCGGTTGATATAACTATGATCTTTATAATATTTGACACTGTATATAATGCTTGTACTAATTCTCCAAGAAATATATTATCTTCAAGTCATTTAGAGGCATCATGAACGTTATTCATTTTTACATACTTTTTCATATATCAATAAAATATATGATTTCTTTTTCTAAAGCTGTTCATTATTAACATCTTGTAAGACATACACTGGAGGGCAATAGGTATCTTCCCAAAGGAAAGCCAAAGCATGGGTATAATCACCACGCCAGCCCACGGCGTACTGTAGATTTCAAGCTCTAAGAAATCCACAGTTCTATCTTTTTCCACTCCAAAAATATTTCTCAGCTCCAGATATACTCACGATGTATTCTTTCACCGTCAGCCGATAGTGTTACCAATTTGAATTAGAAAATTTTTGCGAATTCCGAAGATTTCATTGGTACCTGCCGGGGTTCCAACCTGCGGACATCAAATTGACATTTCACTGGTCAAACCATTAGACCACCACGATTTCCTAAAGCTGTTAGTTATGGTAAATAACTTGGGCGATCATTTCCTCCTTGTGCATATTTTAGAAAGGTTGTATTTCCCGTTGGCAGTGATCAGGAACTGATAACGGTCCAAATACTGAACCTTGCAAGACGCCAGATACAAATCGGAATTAGCATTAATGAAGCCGTTTAGCCAAATGAATCTAGGACTTATGCCTTTGAAATAAAGTTTCTCGATATTAGGTTCCATGATGCAAACGGTAATTTTGCCGATGCAAAGCGATATGCGGATATAATTGAGCTTTTCGAATGCGAAAGCAAACTCGTCGGCCTTCGAGTAATATTCTCAGAATCCCTTTTATAGAGTTTAATTCTCTAATAGGATGAGAATAAAGTCTACAATTGAATATCTTATATTCATTTTTATTTTTTAGTTGTATTCGGAAATATTTCTGTCAATTTCAATTATCATGAACATCCATTTTACACAAGGATATTCAAATAAAAGGGGTATATTTTAATACATTTTAATTCCTCGTCGTAAGATATTTAATCACGTAAATATTTTTGAATGTTATTTACTGCTGAGATGAGGATAACGTTGTGATTAACATCTATATAAAATTCATGACGGAAATTTTATTCTCCTACCTTGATAGGTATGAAATTTATTAAACTGATTAAAATAACGTTTGATTTCAGATCGTCTGCTATTATACCAATTGGTCCCAATACCGTACGAAGGTTGGAAAATTCGTCCCAGAAGATATACAGCCCGATCTATGCACCCATATAATTTTTGCTTTTGGTTGGTTGAAGAAGGGAAAACTCAGTTCATTTGAAACCAACGATGAAACCAAAGACGGGAAAACAGGCCTTTATGACAGAATCAATGCTTTGAAGAAGGGAAATCCGAAACTGAAGACGCTTTTAGCTATAGGTGAGTTTCTCTTAATTCCAAATAATTTTTGGTCAGTAATTGTCCCATTCATTTTTGCTTTTTACTGAAAAAAATATAAATCATGTTGGAATAATGCGAGGAACGTAATGCTCTTTTCATTAGCTATAGGCGAAATTTATATACAGCCTACAGAAGAAAACCAGTATTGAAGACATAGAGACTTTTAACATTTTTACCAGGATTAATAATGTAACAAAAATTAATACAGAAATTAGGTTTTCCAGATATAATAGAGCACAATTACTATTTGATTAAGTCAGATATTTCTCGTTCTTTGGTATCAATGCAAAAGTTTTCTTAACAAAACCAACGTTCCATTGTATTATTCTCTCAGATAATAGGTTCAGTGTATTTGAACTACTGAACTCAATAACTCTCAGGACCGCCGACAAAGTTGGTCCCAACGTGTTAGGGACGTATCGTAATTATCGATAAGTAATTACTTGTAATTATAGTATCCTTAAGCGTTTACATAACTTAATTCTTTGATTTATGGTGACCTGTTAAGTCAGTTTCCATATTTGGTACTGATTACCAATTAGCTACAGGTTTTGACTAACATTCGTTTGCATGTCCTTTTATACTTTTTATCCTGCCATCATTATTGATTATTAAAATATTGTCTAAAATTACATAAATTGAAAATTTTAATTTGCTTCCACTTAAGCAGTGATTATTGATATTTATATTTTATAATTATAGTCCAAGACACGAAGTCAGGTTCCTTCTCTTTATTAAATATGTTGATGCCTTGTTTATAATAGTGTGTTTATTAAAAAACACAATCAACAAATGATGTAAAATTATTAATAAAAATCAGGCTTAATGTATCTGAACATGTAGGTATACTATATAATTAAACGAAAACCAGTATAATACTATCGTATGACAACAACATGATATTTTTAGAAATGTTACAAGCTTGCAAAACATAATTGTAATTCCGGTTTTAGTTAGTTTGCTTTTAAGACGCTGTTTATGTCGAAACATGAAGTAAGCTGGATTTTAAGCACTCTCTGTAGCGATCTGCTTGTTTTTAATCTGTAAAACCAAGAATTGTAGCAAAATTATGGACTTATTATTTATATTAAATTTAAACAAAATCAACTCACAATTATAATGTAATATAATAACAAATTGCAATAGAGCTGATTTTCAATACTAAAACTGCCGATGAATTATATATCGTTTGGTGTTCGATTTGTTTTAGGATTGCTTTGTACTTACCTTCAGGAACAATACAGTCACTTTTTCATGCAAAAAGAAAAAGATAAGCGAATCTCTTTATAAATCCTCTTTGGTCTTACCTGAGGTTGACTGGAATATTCTGGCAAAGTAAAAAAGGACCAAGCATCCATTTGATACATTGTTGACGCTTAAGTGCCTAATTTTTAGAAAGGTGTTTATAGGTAACTAAATGTTATGCAACATTAATTTTTTATAGCAAATCATACAACAACTTGTGTAATAAACATCAATTAATATGATGAAAAATAACAATAAATATTTATTAAATTTACCACACAGCAAGTAAATTACTCCTAATAAATTTTACGATTCGTCTATTACAAATAAACGTGTAGTATTTCAAAACTTTCTAATAAAATTTCAAGTTTACGTTTTATGTAATTGAGGTTTTATATTGCGTAAAGTGTTTTGTCAGTTTTCACATATTTTTAATTAATAAAAGGCTAAGAATGTAGTATAATTATGTTTTGTGTTCTAAATCTTCTTGTGTCTTACGATTGAGTTACTATTGTTTCGCATTCATGTATGTAATAGATGAAATATATGCAAACTAACGTCTGCCGTAATGACAACTTGCTTTTTATAATCAGGCGATTATTCCTTTTATGAAAAACCCCCTTCCGGGTTTATACATATTATTTACTAAATACGAGTTCAAATAATGATATAAAATTATATATATTTGATCTAAGGAAATATATTTTTGTTAGGACCAATCACTAGTGAGTCAGTTAATTTTTATTTTTATTTTTTAGTTTCATATTTAATTACTACTACCTAGTACGGAAAGGAGGAATACTTTTTGCATTCTTCTCAGCGCTTGTCATTCGTTGGATAGCTATAATCTACAAAGCACGAGTCAAATTTATTTTGTGTTAGTTTACCGTTCTAAACTGTTAACTCGTTTCTATTGACACTATTGTAACTCATGAAAATATATATTTAATAGAGGAAAACCAACCGTATGTATGTTTAGAAGTTGTCGATTTTTAGATGAATCTTAATTTATTTTTCGCTCTATAAAAAATTAAAAAGAACGCCTTGAATTATACAACCTCTTGATCAATATGAAAAAAACAAAAAAGCATACATAAAATAACATCGATATCGATAAATATGGATTCGTAACTACTACGTGCGAACTCACCGCATCGACTTTCCCACGGAACAAAGTGCGCTTAGTGTTTTCACCCATTTTCACGTGGCTCCGGTAAAAACCGCACCGGTTTTCATAAGAACTTAAGAATGTGGCGTAAGCGCAACACGCCGTTATAACGACACTTAAATCATGAAATCGACATGCGATTTTTTCGACATCGCACCGCTATATAGTTGCAACACTAGTCTTTGGAGAGATCGACGGATTCAGTCTTCGAACTTATATGTTTTTGGTTGAAAAAGAACTTGTAACAGTAACACTACGTGATCGTAAAACAAATATATGGCTTAAGACAATAATTTAAGGATACAGATGTTGTTAATCGGATTAAAAATTTAAAGTGGTCCATTAATACGACTCCTAGTGTACAGTGGTTGTTAAATAAAGACCATGGAGTGCTTGATACTACCACTCATCAGTTTGGATGCGAACAAGTCGAAGACATTTAGAAAGTCATAGTTTTGTATTTGCTTCTAAGTCTTTGTTGGTAACGGTATTTGAGTAAGCGGGAGCAGATACAATTGGAATAATAAGAGGTACCAAAATAACCGACACTGATTATCCAATCAAAATGAGCTATTTCGAAATATATACATTGACTATACATGAGGAGAGAAACGCTGTAAAAGAAGATCACATAGGTTTTTGGTGGTGGTGTTTGGTGCAACGTTATTGTAAAGCGGATAAACATAACACAAAATGAGACGAAAGACGTAGATGAAATGAAAGCTATGCTGAAATATGACAGCAATGAGCTAGATGAAGTGAAAATAGTTTTTGTAACAGATTTCTAAATCCTTTAATTTACGTTGGCTTTCGTTCGTATTCAAAACAAGCTTTAGACCAGGGGTAATCATACAATCGATAGCGAGTGTTTTTTGAATCGATCTCGAGAAAAAATTGCCGATATACAACTATTCACAGATTTTGTTTTAGTAAGTAGGTACCTAAAACAAAATATAATGAACAAACAACTAAAATTTATGTGATCCACGATAAGGTCAGAATAATTCCCTCATCACTTCTTGTGTCGTAATAACCCCCACTAGCGACAAAAGGTCGTTTTATCAAAGGAACGCGCTTGAAAGAAAAGCCTGAAAAGCGTGAAAGAAAAGCCGAAAGAAACAACTTATTCTGATCTCTGGCGCGAGTAGCTATAGCTACCTAGACGAAAATCCTGCATCACACATACTTGCAGCGTCGATTGATCGTAGTCTAATGATATTGAGGTGGATCGCCAGCGGTTCAAGTTTGAGTACACCGACTTTAAATATTGTCACGGATGAACTCTTTGGTGACTCGTGAAATGAAGACGAAAGCGATAGCCAAGGTCATATTTCCTAAGTGTAAAAAACAAGTCTTACTAAGAGTTGATTAATCTAGATTGTAGACTTTCTTCCTTCCGCAAATGCTTTCCTTCAGCGATATAAATATTATTTTACAGCCGTTTACTTCATAAAAAGCAGAAATTCATTGTTGGCTTCAAAGCGTCAGCTATCAACGCCTCATTCATTATTATTTATTCACGACAGTATTATGCACAGTTAGTTTAATTACCTATTGTTACTGTAAGTTATCCAACAACTCCAATTATATATCTCTGAAATGGTGACATAATAACATAATCATCGCATTATTTAACGCTATTTGCATTGTTATATATGACAATTGGTTGGAAAGGTTGATAGCTTTAAATACCTTCAAATAACTCGTGGCTGAGTCTCAGGCACGATTTGCAATTGTTTTTTACACTGTTTGTAGATAACAGAATTTGCGTTTTCTAATTTATTACAATTACTTTAGTCACTTTTCCCTTATGTGATGATTTCTATCAACCAACTCCTACGGCAAGGCGTGTTAGGGACTTCTATAAATGCCAAATAAGAACATATTGGAACATTGATGTGCCCTTACAAGTTACTATACCAATTTATACTGGTTAAAAACTTGATAATTTTTAACTTGATCACGGGCAACAGAACTTCAGTACTCAAAATAAATATTAATTAGTCATCTCTTCTTTAAAACTCAGTAAGACAAAAGTTTTTTTAATTAACATTGTTAGATCATAAGAAGAAGGATCATATAAAGCAAGTTATATTGTTTGTATCATAGTAATATTTAAAAGTCACTCCCTTTATGCACGGCCACTAAATATTGAATTGCCAACTGCAAACAATACTTCTATAGTTAACAAGAATAACCCAGATCTAATTTATAGATAGCTCTTCTTGAAAACTGAAATGTTTCTTGTTCTCTGTAGTCTGGTGAAGCTGTTAAGGTCTTGCTGGGCCAAAAGCGTAGTCATTTCGAGAAAAAAAAAAAAGGTTTTTGGTTTATTCGTAGTAATTTGATGTACATGATTGTCCTCTAAGGACTTTTAAAGTGGATTAAGTATATATGATCTGATTGGTTCAACGTTTCGGATTATTGATGTTC
This sequence comes from Antheraea pernyi, assembly GCA_015888305.1. Lineage (NCBI taxonomy): Eukaryota > Metazoa > Arthropoda > Insecta > Lepidoptera > Saturniidae > Antheraea > Antheraea pernyi. Next base: position 33,587 of record MU160918.1, read on the forward strand.
AATTTTACCCAATTAGGTGGCTGGTCATTCGGAACGCAGAAATTCAAAGAGATGTCTGCAACCCGCTACGCTAGGCAAACTTTTATATACTCCGCGATCCCGTATCTACGCGACAGGAATTTCGACGGGCTTGACATCGATTGGGAGTATCCAAAAGGCGGAGACGACAAGAAAAACTACGTGCTTCTGCTCAAAGGTATGCTAATTATAATCATTCCGTTTCTAATTCAAACAAAATTACCAGTGGTGGGGCAGGTCTGTAAATAGCCGTGCTCACTTAGTGGTTTGAGAACTTCTATGACTGAACACAGGAAAGCGTATCAGCCTAACTGTGTCTATGCTATGGGAATGTGAAAGTATGTAAACAATAGAGGGTGGATAAACCACTACTTCGCTTACAGAGTGGCCCTTGGATGCGGCTATCAATCCCCAAACGTCCCACGACGTATCTTACCGTTGGTAGCTACCAGATCATTCACCCACATAACACTAAAGTTTATTTATAAAAATGGTTCTCTTAATTATACTTCAAACCAAAAGCGGGTTATATACAAAATATATAGCGGTAATTGTTCGTAGTTAATGCGCACGCAATGACAAGCGGGATGGGTATTTTAAACAGTTCAGCGAAAAGAGAATATTTAAGGAATTGTATAAGAGATAATATTTAAATAATTTAAGATAAAAAGATAAGGAAAATTAGAATCCTACGTTAAGTTAATTTTTTCCTTTTTACCTTTAAGCTATTTTCTTTACCATAAAATATGTAGAAAGCACCTATAATTAATATTGCACTAGTATAGCGTTGTTCTTTCTAAATGCATGTATTGGACTGTCCTAGTGTGAATCTTGTCGGTGCTTTGAATAAAATAAATAAATAAGCCAAATGACAAATATCACCCTCGTATCGACACATAAACATATGAAGCACGAACTAGAAGGTGGGGCCTCACCAACCATGATTTCAAACATTGATACCAGAAACCGATTTATTAGGTAATTTGTAGGAATTATATTTGTTACATCAACCAATAATGTAATAAGTTGTTCCTATGCAACGGATAACAAATTGTTAAAGGCTTCATTATTCTGCTGTTGGTTATTCATTATTGTTTTTGAGAGTTAGTCGACCGGTTTCATGGAGAAATACATACAAACAAGCATTATACAACATCCAATAAGTGTGAAAGGGTGAGCACATCATGTCTTAAACTAAATGACACATCACGAGCAACAACTATTTAATTATCGCATCATTATTATAAATAGTGACACGTTAAAATAGCAAATTACCTAAAACAGCAGAATAATTTACAACGATTTTTAACAAAAGTTCTTTGTGATTTATGCTTAAATACACAATTCTTTATTTGCGGGGTATTAGGGTTTTACAGCCTGACTGGGTCGCAACCACCATGTACATGGCGAAAAAGCCCGTCATAGTGATTCGCTTCTGCGGGTCGCGTTTCGGGATCAGTGTGTGCATATCCAGCTTTTCGCAGGCCGGCATGATAGCGGCGACCGGTGATGGATAGTATTTCACTCGATGGTCGCCATTGTTTTTGGATTGTACTGTGCTTAATATCAGGCACAGTACAGTCATTTTGCCGTGCTACTATAAAAAAAAAACGAGCAAAGTAAACTATAATCGGATAGATATAGTATGCAGTTCACACATAGTAAAAACAGAGCGTATAGTATACACGCCCACACACATATACGTGGGTATATGGCGAAAATGCCCATCATAGTGATTCGCTTCTGCGGGTCGCGTTTCGGGATCAGTGTCGACATGATAGTGGTCTCAAAGGCGAACTAACTTATTAATTTTTCATGAATTCTTCGCATAAAACTCCATTTCCACTGGCGTGTATATCACAGTCATTCCGGTTCGCTTTTCAGTCTCAAAGGTAAACTTGTATGGACAGCGACGTCTCTGTAATATTTTCATTTGAATAGCTTTTGTCCGTAGCTTCGTTGACATTGAATTTGGTAAACGATATTTTTTTATTTCTCAGGACTCATGTAGCCTGTTAACGTGTATGCGATTTTTTAAAATACTTTATAGCTTTGATCACAATCGTATCTGCTGTTAAACCACGACGTAGTTTAAGATGGTAAATGTGTTAAGCCTAGGGGGGACTACCTTTTAATTGCAGCTGCCGGAACAGACCAACTGGTGCTTGGCGATAGATTTTTAATTTGATGGTGGTAGCTAGCCAGGCACACTTAGAAAAACCCTTTATTACTGACATAATTAAAAATTTCATTGTAAATTTTATACATGAGAAATGTATTTATTCACGAGTATTATACATGTGTTTTTATCTTTTATATACAAGTCAAATCTTTTATTCCAATTACTTCCTGCGCTGACCGACTTAATTATAGAGGCTTTAATTCAAGACTATTTAAGTAAAATATAATTCATTATTATCTACCTTATTTCTATGGTTTTATCACAATATGTTTATTCACCGGAAGTTCCGAGTCAGTTGCAAGGATTCAAATCTACGTCCATCAACGCTGTATCCAAATTCAAATCCAAGAACATGGTATTATGTATGTAGAATATATCATAAGCAGAATACAATGCATTGAGTACCAATATATGAATTTAAAGATCAATTCCCTAAGCGGTTTATACCCTAGGATGTTTCCGATAGGATTTCCTATCGGACACATGCCTTGCAATTTAGTAAAGTGTATTAAAGAAGCCATAAAAATAAAACAGGTCAGGTATAAAACCCTTAGCTTAAATTCACCTTGAAGGTGCCAAGTCAAACGTATTGCAAGGCGAAGAGTTTCATAACCAAATCCCGCGCGCTGGGCCTCGGAGCCACAGCTACAGCTACAGATTGTAGATATTTAAATCGAAAACAGTAACTAGGAAAATAATAATAAACATGATACCACATCGTTAAATCGTTTCAATTTTCATTCCCGTGAAAATGGAAACTGGTAGACGGGAATTCATTTAAAAGACGAATTGTTCTCCGGTATTGCAATATGACGCGGTCGATCCGCGCTGCTGGCCAAATATAATATTGGCAAACAGCGGACAGGTGCACAGAATAATATAGACTTATGCTTAGATATAGAAAAGACAATATATAAAACCATCCAATATATTAAAGTAAAACTTGTTTATGCACGCTTAACTTGGGGAGTAAGCTGGTAAATGTGTGACGAGAGCGTTACTAAAAGTGTGACCGGGCGAGCCGAACGTTAGTTGAGAGGGAGATATACGTTAGTGGAGATAGAAAGAGAGAGTTTCGTTTCGTATTATCAATGAAAACCCATAATAAATTAAAATACTTGTAGAAAATTAATATATGTATATACATGTACATATTATACATATAAGCATATATATATATAGTACGCATTCATATAGATGGAGCTAAAGAAGTTTCGCTTCAGTACTGAGGTCCACAGCACACTGTTTTTTTTTTTAATTACTCATTGATGTTTGTGACTTCATTCTCCTGTTTATGGTATCATAAGAACTACTTGATAAAGTTTTAATAAAAAAGAAAGAAAATTTTAAAAAATCGAGGCATTACTAAGAACTACAGACAGAAGTGAAAACTCAAAACAATAGAATAACTGAATAAACTCTATTGTTTCCATTTGAATTTTTAAATTAATTATAGTATGAATTATTTAAATTTCATAACTTGCATATTTAAATTATTATCATTATATCTATCTGATTATCACATCTATTAGCACTCAGATCAAGAATTATAAACATTTTTATACAGTTTATGAATTACTCAAACACGATGGGCTACAAAATATCAATACAAAATATAAATATTAGATGTACACAGACCTCCACACTACGCATCGTTAGTCTGACGCAAGCCGCGCAATCGTAATACGATCGGTCACGGTTAGAAGCATGTCATGACGCGAAATCATAAATTTATCTCCTGCTAAAAAAATACCGCAACAACGTGCCTAAAGAAGTTTTCACTTCAAAAATATGTACACATATAGAAAAACAAAGAATTTCAAGATATAATTTTGTTTACATTTGATAAGTATCCATTGCCTTTGTCAGTTTAAGGAAACCTGAACAAAGAATATTTTTCTGTTATACACTCCACCTGTATTGATTAAAATACTCTCAAAGTATGATATTCTTAAAAAAAAAAAAGCGTTTTTCAATTGTAATACAGAGTAATAACAAACGGCAATGATATCGGAAAACGGTAATCAGTCCCTGTCATGCTCCACAATTATTAAAGCCATCTATATCGAAACGAATCAAGAATATATTACAACAATTACACAGTCACGAATAATCGCAAATATTAATTCTAAATCACTTCTGTTGCTCGTTGTAGGGCTGTGGTCGTTATCAAAATACAATTTATCGATATATCGATGGACCGTGTCGGTCTCTGTGGCTGTCGCGCACCGTGCTCCGGTTCACCTGTCGCCAACAACGGCAGGGTTGCGGTTCTTTTCCTTTTTTGTTTATCGATAAAGTTTCCGATAACATTTGTTCTAGATTTTATTTATACAAACTGTATGCAATTGAAAAATAAATAGGTTTTTAGTAATCAAATGATTTAACCCTCTAGATCTGTCTTTTAATTTTTTGCCGCGATGAGCAATAAATACGTATTCGGTAGGAAAAAGCGTATGTGTTCACATCAGCGATGACATTGACAAACTAGTGACGTATTGGTCTTGTCATTGGTCAGACCAGCAACGCTTAGTATAATGGCTTGTGTACAAGTGTTATTAATGATTTGTAAACTGTTTAAAAAATTATATAATTATTGCTCACAGTGCCAATAAATGTGAAAACCAGAGTAGTGTTAATAATTTCAGTTTTCGAATTATTAAATTTCAAATCAAATTAAATATCAAATTTCTGTCAGCAGTCCTGTGTCCTGTGTCGACTTTTTTACATCAACGAAGCTAGACGGCGCAAAATATTTATCAATTTAAACTTCTCCTAAAGTAAATTAAACTATTTGTTGCAAATAAATCAAAACTTATTACTTAACATAGAATACAATATTGAGTCGGTATTATAGTGTGCATTTACGGATCTTAAAGAATTTCTGAGAAAAATAATACACGGATTTATAAAAAAACGTAATTTGATCTCATATCTTCAACGAAAACTTAATAATTCATGATAATGTCACATATATTGTCAAGGTGACGATTCGTTGAATCAAACTAAACATAAAAAATATTTTGCGTTGTAAATATGCTTATTATACAATCATTATCTTAATAGATACTTATTAGGGTATATTATTATAACCATGTATTTTATAAAATCTAATAACGGACTTATATTTCTGCCTGTTCGTTCGTCTGGGCTATTCTTTGTTTAAATATTTTGAGACTGGCTTTTGTTACCACTTTATCTCTAATAATAATAATTGTATTATCGTTTGTACAATACAAATCGACCTATCTCTATGGTACGTAGTTCTGTAAACAGAATTACAACAGCCCTATTAATATATAACTCTTCAATGTATGTAGAGTGACAATAATAGTAGACAAAGTAATTTTACTAATAAATTGTGGCTTATCGAAGGGGAAATATAGTGAATAAAAATACGATATATGTACCACAATGATATGCATAATATTATTATCATATTATACCATATGTAAAACTGGCAATTATAATAAAAAATACATCAGCGCAAAAATTTCCAGTAATTTATGTCTGTCGTTCGTAGCCGATTTAATTTTATTTCCGCAAGGTTTAAAAAATGATTTAATTATATATTATATCTTAACTTCAAACAAACGCTCTGCTAAGCAATGAAACGATAAAATAGAATAATATGTCTTATTTTACGAGATAGTCTAGTTTTATCCCAGACATTCACTTTTCCACATAATTTGTCCATAGATAGATTAGTAGGTGGTAGAGCCACGCTGAAGCTATCACTGGTTTGAGCATGAATGGGTCGGCTCGCCTCGGGGTAGTACCACCCTCTCACAGAAAACCGACGTGAAGTAACAGTGCTTGCATTGTTGCGTTTCGTTCGGTCAGTGAGAACGCTGGATACCCATCTTCCCTCCCCTCCTCTCTTCGCCACTCCCCCTTCTCCCAAACACAGGCTGGCAACGTACTTGCGACTCCTCTGGTGTTGCAAGTGTCTATGGACGGTGGTGATCACTTAACATCAGGTGACTCATCTGTTCGTTTGCCTCTTATGAAATAAAAAAAAAATCAATTGATAATTATTATTGATTATTGTAAGATGTAATTATTGATTATCTTTCGATATAGGTAACAAAGGGTACTAAACTACCAATTTTAAGAATTTACCCTTATTGATATAAATATTTCATATTATATAAATCATTTAATGCAGTAAGGAATGCGACGAAAATCGTTTATAAGCTCAAAAACATCAAAAATATGGAAAACTGTTTTACAAATACAATACACAGATTTCATATTAATGTTCCCAAGTTTGATGGTCGACTATTTTAAAAAATTATGGCCAGAATGTTAAGACGTATTTTATAATCAAGCCAGAAATATCACTCCAGAGAGATTGTTTTCATTTTGAAGTTGTGGTTTTTGGTCCTTCAATTAATTTCATACTCGATATTATTTATACAAAAACTTATGATTCATTCCTCACGATATGAGAATGAGCTTTTTTTTTCTAGTAAAAAACACAAAACAATTAATTACTCGAGATACATTATCTAAATATATAAAAATCCAGTGTCATAATGTTTGCCTACGATGAACTCCGAAACTACTCAACCGATCTACATGAAAGTTGGCATTTATGTATAATTTGGTGCAACTTAAGAGATAAGATAATTTATATTTCGATTAATGGCCTCGATATATTTTAAAGGATTGTCAATGTTATTAATTGTAAGTTTCGTCCGTCTCAAACAGATGGCGTTTTAAATTACTTTGTTGACGGAAAACTGTAGGACCTACTGTTATAGATATCTCATAGATGGCGCTACGTAAATAGTTTATCACAATTTTAATTCAAAATGTAATAATCAAGACATAGTAACGCGTGACGCCGCCAGTTAGTACATAAATATAATTTCATTTATCGATAAAATAATTCGAATAACATCTCTAGACTTTGAAGGGCTCTTTATAATGTAACATCAGAAGTCAGAGCACGTTTCGTCACTGTTTTCTCATCACGACATTGTTTTGTCGAGTTTAAAATTATAAAATAAGGGCTTTCAGGACAAAATTATAAGTTTTCGTAACAATCCGTGACTGCAGGCGAATAAATTAACATAAAACTATTGTTTATATGATCTGCGTTTGATTGAACTTATAATAAAGATATTGACAGATATTATCATTTGATATTCAATCTTCAATTCTAACAGACGGAATATCCTTTCATTGGATTATATCGAAAATAACACGCCCTTATATGGATGAGCTCAAGAGTGAGGAAGGGAGAATCAATAATATATTCTCTTTTCAACAATTTATGCGTTTAATTCAAGGCCGGTTTTTGTTTCGCGCCGAATATTGGTATCGTAATTCTGTTCACTGATTGGTGATTTTTTTATCCCACAGTATGTAAAAACATATTTACAAACCGTCTGATTTCTTATCGTATTATATACGGCTTTGTATGTAAATACATATTTCTCTGTTAATTGCTCTGGTATTCAATCATATCGTATAAAGGCAAGGGTGTGTTTGTTTCTTACGTTGTCACGTTTTAACTACTCAAGCGATCATAATAATAATTAATTCAAGAAAAAATTCGTTACCAAGGGTTAGATCAAATTTACATTAAGCAAGCAGAGCTGCGGGAAAAGCCAGTACGAGATAAAAGGTCTTTAGCCAGCAAATAATAGGCCAAGGTTGCTTAAAGATATTTAATTAAAAACCAGAACTTCGATAAAAATTAATTCACAAATCTTTTTCCACTCTCCTCTGCTAACTCTATTACACTATCTAAACCTTCTGTGGTCTTCTATACCCTTGTATTCTTCCAGCATACTTAATATACTTCTAGATACATCAATTTCATAATTTCTCTGATATAATTATTCCTAAATGCCACACTACTGCGCTGTATCACAGAAGAATTGGGCAGTCCCATGCTGGTAACGGTAAAAGGTGGCGGTTGCAATCCTCTTGCAGCTGACAGAAGAAAATATTTATTGTACTGAGTTATTTATTCAAGCGAGATAACATTATACAAGGGGTGTATCGGTTATATAAGAAATCAAATAAGGCAATCAAAATTTAGATAATTGTAAAGTTCAAAAAGTTAGGTAAACATATTAAGGATGGAGGTGATTTTTTATGCCACAGTATATAAAAACATATTTACAAACCGTCTGATTTCTTATCGTATTATGTACAGCTTTGTATATAAATACATATTTATCTGTTAATTGCTCCGGCATTCAATTCTAACGTATATATGGGCACGGATGTGTTTGTTTGTTTCTTATGTTTTCACTTCTTAACTACTCAAGCGACCATAATAGATTTATACATATATGAATTCAAGAAAAAATTCGTTACCTACCAAGGGTTGGATCAAATTTATATTAAGCAAGCGGAGCTGCGGGCAAAGCTAGTACGAGATAAAAGGTCTTTAGCCAGTAAATAATAGGCCAAGGTTGCTTAAGGATATTTAATTAAAAACCAGTACTTCGATAAAAATTAAATCACAAATCCTTATCCACTCCTTCTTTTAGCTCTATTACATTATCCAAACCTTCTTTCGTCTTCTTTATCCTTGTATTCTTCCTGCATACTTAATATACTTCTAGATACATCGATTTCATAATTTCTGTGATACAGTTATTCCTAAACGCCACTACTGCGCTATATCACAGAAGAATTGTGCAGTCCCATGCTGGTAACGGTAAAAGGTGGCGGTTGCAATCCTCTTGCAGCTGACAGAAAAAATATTTATTGTACTGAGTTATTTATTGAAGCGAGCTAACATTATAAAAGGGGTTTATCGGTTATATAAGAAATCAAATAAGGCAATCAAAATTTACATAATTGTAAAGTTCAAAAAGTTAGGTAAACATATTAAGGATGGATGAGACCACATGGTCAAACTATCATGAGTGGTAAATTTGAAATTAAATAGTGTGAATGCGATGACAAAGATCAAAATAGGGTAAGAATACCAGATCCCACATTTACCTGTTCTTCTACCAGTCTTACTTCTCAAATAAATTAGTTTAAACCGCTCTAGTACAACTAAAACCCTAGTAACAATAGTACAACCGACGGTTCCGAGTTTATTAGTAACACTGATCACTTCCAAAGATCCATAAACTAAGGGACTGGAGCTAAACCAATTAGTAAGCGACCCTTGATTGTGGCATCCATCTTGAGTGCCTTTAATTACATAGCGACGTAGACCAAATGTCCCGAGGGTCCGCGAGTAACACACTCGTAGTCTTGAGAAGAGGTTTGTGAACTTAGTAAAGCATGGTCTTTATGTTAACGGATTATTGGCGAAGTTAATTTATGTAACAGACGCTTTTAGACATTCACTACTTTTAATATATCAGCCACTGGTAGACCACAAAATGTATTAAACACGGTATGGCGAAAGATAATTTAAGATATGCTTAAACATATTCATTTTATTTTTAACTTCCTAAGAGACATTTTTACCGAGTCGCATTCAGGCACAAGTTTGAAAAAACGATCTTGTCTTAGAAGCCCAGGGATATGATGTACGTTCAAGTTTTATGGATTTTGCTTTGAAACTTTCAAGCCAACTCTAATCTTACCCAATACTGTGACTAATGCCATATTATTCAATGAAAGATTGTCTAAAAACGTTCTTCATTGAAGATAATCTAAGATATGCTTAAATATATTCATTTTATTTTCTACTTCCTAAGACACATTTTTACCGAGTCGCATTCAAGCACAAGTTTGAAAAAACGATCTTGTCTTAGAAGCCCAGGGGTATGATGTACGTTCAAGTTTTATGGATTTTGCTTTGAAAGTTTCAAGCCAACTCTAATCTATTATTGTGACTAATGCCATATTATTCAATGAAAGATTGTCTAAAAATGTTCTTCATTTAAAACTGAGGATCATTTAAACGCTGATGTGAATTTAAATGAACAAGAGACGAAAAATATCAGTTGAACTTTTCATTAAGTAAAAAGATTAACATTCTTGGGCTGGAACGTTTAAAAACATATTAAACATTGGGGTTTTAACTCATCTCAATAATTTGGGCCTTAGGAGGTTAAACGTGATAGCTAGCCAGAAATACACTAGATCGTAGAATGCATATCATCATTCTAGTTATGTCTTTCCACTGCAAATGTTGAAGCTTATTATATCCAACGCGGCATCGTGCCTTATTGATCCGACATAAAGCCTGGCTTTCGTTATGTTGTTTATCTACCATAGTATGAGGTTTATTTCACGGAACTATATTTCTAGCTATATTATAAACCGTTTTTTACATCATATTTGTTATTATTTACAAAAAGAAGGGTAGTATGATAGTAAATAGATTTTTGTTCTTCGGTGCTAGTCGCTCATCAGTTGTATATTGGAATACATGAATTAATTTGCGTATTTAAAAAGTGTTTTTTGGTACAAAGAATACTTTATTACAAGTTATGATGACTTCACCTTTTGTTATCAGATTGCATTATTCCTAAGAATAAAAATAACTGGATTTCCCAAAATAATAAAAGCTATAAAGCAACTAACCTTACACAATCTTATAAGTATCTAATATATTACGACTTTTCATTAAGTAAAAAGACTAACATTCTTGGGCTGGAACGTTTAAAAACATATTAAACACTGGATTTTTAACTCATCTCAATAATTATGGTTTGGGCCTTAGGAGGTTAAACGTGATAGCTAGCCAGAAATACACTAGATCGTAGAATGCATATCATCATTCTAGTTATGTCTTTCCACTGCAAATGTTGAGGCTTATTATATCCAACGGGGCATCGTACCATCGGCCTTATTGATCCGACCTAAAGCATGGCTTTCGTTATGCTGTTTACCAAGTATAGTATGAGGTATATTTCACGGAACTATATTTTTACCTATATTATAAATCATTTTTTCCATCATATTTGTTATTATTTACAAATAGAAGGGAAGTATGATTGTAAATAGATTTTTGTTCTTCGGTGCTAGTCGCTCATCAGTTGTATATTGGAATACATGAATTAATTTGCATATTTAAAAAGTGTTTTTTGTACAAAGAATACTTTATTACAAGTTATGATGACTTCACCTTTTGTTATCAGATTGCATTATTCCTAAGAATAAAAATAACTGGATTTCCCAAAATAATAAAAGCTATAAAGCAACTAACCTTACACAATCTTATAAGTATCTAATATATTACACGAAAAATCATTTCAAAGTGTCATTTATATGTACAAATACGTTTATTATTATATATTATTGCAATAAATTTGGAAAGGCTCCTTATAGTTTGATTTTAAAGAAGCATTTGCATAATGTCATTGTTTTTTACCTTTTTCAAACCATATTTAGAAATGTCTGCGCTTTGCTTAATAGAATGTGGACATCGGAACGCTGAGAGATAAAGATCCAACGACGATCGCAATCAGCAAGTTAGCAAATACGCTAAACGCAACATATTGGAGCAAATTATTGCGATAGATTATTCATTCACCTTGCTGTAGTTACGGGTATGAACATTTTATAAAGGCAACGTTAGAGAACAAAATTTAATTTCACCATTACCATCTAATTTACATGTAGCACACGCTTTGGTATGTCTTGCTTAAAGATCAGCCGAGTAAACAAGCGGAGTAGTATGGTGGTATATAGGTCATTTAAATCAAACCAAAAATATCCATTTTACACCCTAAAAAAGCACTTATGAACGTCAAATCTACCACCGATTCGGTAAATAACCCAATCATCAAGAAGAACCGACAAGAAACTTGATCGGGTTTATCTTTCTAATGTACTTATTAATGTACGTATCAAAGTTACCATATTTCTTAGTAGAATGCATAGATAGAGACCTCAGTTCTAGACTTCAGCATCGTTCACATATTGATCCACCTTATATCTATTATATCTACAACCTTTATCATAGTGACCTTCATTTACTTTATCTCATTTTGTGACCAGTTAGTGTATAGGAAGAGGCTTACAGGCACGCAAGAGAGCAGTCACCGACAATAGATTTTAAATTTCTTGGTAATCGCAGTTATTTTTGAATTGCACTATAATTATCTTCAAGTACAGTGCTGTTAATTTATCACGCTACGATATAATTCATTACTCGTCTAATTAATATGACAATGCTAACAAATCCGCTTACAGTGGAAGCAAACCGCACCGCAACGGCTCATTAGATCAGAAACATTATAAAGTTTAATCAAACACGCAAATGATTAATAGCAGTAATCTCTTCGCTGGATTAACAATGAATTGCTTCGTGGTACTCCACGGTTCAAATAAAGGACTATAGAATATTCTATTCGGCGGTTCATATAAATAGCTACAGAGATGCTACCAAATGAAGATGACTACTTAAAATGAATTTTCTCCGATATAATCCACGTTATCCTTACTAATACGAGTATTGTTAATGCAAATGTTTGTCTGTTTGTTACGCTTTAACCATTCAATTGATCATCCTAAAATTAGTATCGTATAGTATCGTATACACGTTGCCATAGGTAGGAACATGGAGATAAGTGAAATCAAATTTAATACGACTAAAGCCGCGAGCAAAATGTAACAATATTCCAAATGCGAAAATAACTCTATGTTGTATGTATGGTATATATACTCTAGCGTATATTTGTTATTTTTATTTATAGCAAGCACTATGCCTGATGGTAAGCACAGTACAATCCAAAAACAATGGCGACCACCGAGTGACACACTATCCATCGCTGGTCGCCACTGTCACGCCGGCCTGCAAGTCGTCACTGTCATGCCGGCCTGCAACCTATTATTATTATATACCTGTTACCTAATCACGACTAAACC
>MU160918.1:47110-59376 GCA_015888305.1 Antheraea pernyi
TTTTCTTATAATACACCTCGCAGTAAACTATATATATATATATATATCCCTTTAGTAAGTGCAGCCTTAAATCTAAAATAAAACTTCCCTATAGTTAGGATAAGAAGTATTTTAAATGCAGGTGAAGTCACCATCACAAAATAGCTTAAAAATAAATGTGCGGACTCACCAAGATTCATCTCGTCCTCGACATTTCAATAAGGTCAGATCTCGATAATTATACTCGAATAAGCATGTATTTTTGTACGTCTGACCTCATGCAGTTTTTTGCTATCCCTAGAATCGAAGGATTTTATTTATTTTAAGCGGTGATAGGGACAATAACATTCTCTATAATTAAAATAATTATATAACATAATAAAGTACAGATATCTATACTAATATATTTTTAATAAGTGGTAAAGCCACGCTGAAGCAATTACTTGTTTCAGTACGAATGGGTCGGCTCGCTCGAGGTAGTACCACACTCTCAAAGAAAAATGTCGTGAAGTAACATGAACATTATATTGAGATGAATATTATAACTATATTTAACACTAGCTGTAGCCGTGACTCAATCAATGTGGAAGGTAATGAAAAAAATAGGTAACTAATAAAGTCATCTTAAGGTATTAAGTACTTTTAATTATCTACTTTTTTCTGGTATTTAAGTCGCGTCGCCATTAAAATCACAATAACTTTTGATGAGTCAACCGATTTTAATGATAACAAGAATAAATGTTACATAAGGATGTGTTTTATAATTTTCATAAAGAGGTTCTATCGTGAACGCAGTAATTTAGCAGTGATGCGTATTCAAACAAACAGACATACGTATATCCTACATACAGAATTACAGAAAAATAATAGCATTCCTGAGAACTAGATCAAAACCATATTAATGCGAGCGAAGCCGCGGGCATAAGCTAGTTTATTATATTCTTTGTGTATTGTAGAATTTTATATAGATAAAAACCTACTTCGTTTTGTATTTGCAACATCAGTACAATTAATAGTTGTATATAATCAATGAATTCAACGCTACCAACCTTATAACCCTTCTATCCAAAAGCTTCATACAAACAAATGTAGACCTCTCGAGGCACAGGCCAACAGATTGTTGGCAGTATACGGTTAAAAAATACCTGATTGATTACAAAACCTAAAAAATAACAAACTATATATTTTATAATTATAATTTTTAAATAATTGTTTCATTTGTACGAACTTTTTTTAATAAACCGTAGAATTAACGATTTACGATATCGTAAAATTTAAAATAATGTGATCCGCCATTTTGATATCTGTGTCTTGAAAACTCAGCTGAGCGGTTAAAGTAATTTATAATTTTAAAAGTTATAAAACGTTATGCCAACTCATACTGCAGTCATTGTCGCAATTGTCTTAATACGTACAAGAAACCCGACGACTTAGCTAGTCGTAGCAAGTCGATCTCAATTGTAATTCTCATTTCAATTAAAAACGTTAACGAACTGCTATCGAAGACGTGACTTTTCGGATGTCAATCTAAATCATTCGAAAAGTACACTCCAACAGCGTGTTCAAACATTGGCGTATCTAGCTTCATAGGGTGACACTTTAAGCGAATTTTATTGTTATTTTAATTCACATATTTAAACATATACTTTTTAGGTAATAGAGTTAAGTTTTATAACAAAGTCTCAAAGCACATTAACGGTCTGCCGTATAGTCAGTTCAAGCACGATGTCAAGCAGGTCTTAATGTCTGAAGACTATTTATAGGGTGGATCTCTATGCATCCACTAAAATCAAATGTAAGTATATATATTTTTTTAAATATATATTAGAAAAGATAAACCAGATTGAGTGTCTTGTCCGTTCTTCTCGATGACTGTGTTGTTTGTTCGAACCGGTGGTAGCTTTGATATTTATAAGCACCTTCTCAGGGCCTAAACTGAATAACGTATTGTTTTATTTTCTATTAGATATCTTTCGACTATCACACAAATAAATTAATGTGAAATTATCCATTTTCACTAAGAATAAAAAGTTGCATTTTAGAATAAATTTATTATGATCTTCAAAACCAATTACTTTTGTTATGCGTGAAAATTATAGATAATTTTGTACAATTATATAGGTAACTGTTGATGCTTAATAAATATATTGCAATGGGAACATGTCCTTCTACTACTTTCTATTATCACTTCATATTATAATCAAAGTTCGATGCCCACGTCTCTCTGTCTGTCGTTCACGATAAACTCAAAAACTACTGAACGGATTTTCACGCGGTTTCACCAGTAGATAAAGCGATTCACGTTCCTCGTTTAGGTATATAATCGGTCAAGGTTTATTTTGTAATCAAGGTGGGAAAACGTACGCCGTGCCCGTTGGGGAATAATAAAAATTATCACATATTCAAAAAAGTCATTATTAAATATTTATTATAAAATCACTGTAAGTCAGCCACCACATCCCGTCACATTGATTGCGAAGTGGGAATTAACGGAGACGTTAGACGTCGGGCAGGGAAGATATTGGAAAACCTTGTCACAGAGCGTTGAAATTGGTCCCCAAGGCTTTATAAGACTCTTGAATGTCTTATAGGTTTATAACACTCTTTGTTTAATGAGAATTTTTAAATAAAAAAATATATTGAACGAATGTTAGGACTACACAGCCGTAACCGATGAGTATTATGTAGGGATGGTGATTCTACGCAAAAAAAAACTATTTTTAAATCGTTACGAATCGTGGTCTGTGGAATCGACATATGAAAACATTGAAGTCTAGAGTATCTATTATCAAAAATCGATCTCTTAAATATTTATATTTTTTGATGAGGTGATCTTTATTATAATTTTTTTAGAATATAAGTTATTGTGTCATTTTATTTTAATCGAAATAGAAAGATATCAAAACACGATTTACAGTGTCAGAGATCGATTCCATGTTTAATATCGATTAAAATAATCTACATTTCTAAATCTAAAAATCGATTATTTAATTAATTCGATATCAGATCGATCCCTGGTATTAGGCATTTCAGAATAACGTTATTGGAACAAGCTTTACTCTACATTTACTGACTGACTGCATACATCCCTACTCCATACTCCATACTCCATACTCCTTTGTAGCACAGTTGTAATTAGTACTTTTACACGGAACAAATACAAACATGACGTATGCATATACTTATATAAAAGTTATTTAATAGATAAACTTGTGAAACCGAATGTTCGCTACTTAAGCAAGCTGTTCCGAGCGGATATCTTGTATAGTTGCGCAAGTAATGCTTGCATTATTTTTAGTTTTTCACAGCGCTAGACTGTCTTTTGTTTTTATGATTTAAAACTGCATGTGGTAGAAATGCTAATGCTAAAGTGGATGTGTCGTGTAACTAGAATGGCAGTGTAGTTCAGGAGTAATAGGTTAGCATGATATCGGCACGTTATAAGGGATGAAAACCATGTAATTAGAAAAGTGTTGACTAATTATGGTGGAAGAATATAGGAGTAGAGGAAGGCCGAAATGATGGAGGAAAAGGATGGAGTGAATGAAAAATGATTCGTGCGTAAAAGGTGTGAACGCTGAGACGATATCTGAAAGGGGGGGGGGGGGGGCAAAGGGAAAAGGGGTTGTGCCGACCCTACTTAAGTGGAGTAAGGGTAAGAAGGTGATGATTGTAAACTGGCTACTGTCCGCGAATTCGTCCTTGCTTTTTGATGCGACTGGAGTAAAACATTAAGAAGCATTCATATAGATTTCGATAATTATATGGCATACTCCTCGAGGACAGCACTATTTTCCATATAAAAGGTGATAGAGCACCTATAGAGCATATAAAAGGTGCTCTATGTCTTTTTCTGCCCCTTGAACAACGTGTATGGAAAATTTAAAGATCATCGGTTGAGCAGTTTAGACGTGAATTCGTGAAAAACAAACAGATTCACTTTCATATTTCTGATATTAATTAAGGATAAGATTTAACGCGGACAAAATCGGAAACGGTTGCTAGTGCATATGTAGAACATATGTTTCTATGTTCACAACAAAAAAAACTTATAAAATGTAACTGGTTTTCAAAATCGATGTATAGCATTTAAGCATGATTTATTATATCTCCTGGTACTAATATAACCATGGCGATAAATAAAGTCATGGGTAAGTAATAAAGAATACACGATTCAACCCGCAATAACCACGTATCGCACTTGACCCCGCTTCCGGTCCACGGTCGTGTAACTTTAGGCAGCTTGCATACGATGCGTGTTTTTATATATTTCAATATATTTAATATTTTTAATTGAACCAAATCTCATCTGATATTAAACAATGTGGTCCAATACTAGCTCGCTAGTGCAGCCAGTAGTTGCTTGGCCACTGGTTATCAACTTGAGGGGGGTAGCTAGCCAGACGGACTAAAAACCTACTAGTGGGCGCCCATTGGTTGACATTCGACCATAGTTCATTGATTTTTTAAAGTTTGAACTTTATTAGGATTCTTTTGTCAACTTACTTTTATAATAAAAGGTTTTTATCATGGTTACTCAGTTATTATAATAATAATTGTATGTTATAATATCATTGTTGAATGTAGAATGAAAAAAGGTAATTGGAACGTAAGAGTAAAATAATACATAGCAACCTTCTTCACAACCTTTTTCGAAGTCCTTTATTGACAGATGTCAAAATGTCTTTTTTATTTACATGTATATGTGTATATGTTGTGTAAAACTGAAGCATTAGTGTGAGTAATGCATATTTTAATTAATTTAACGTACTTCTAATACATTTTATATAAAATAAATAGCTTTCTGCACTTCTCCTCCATATAAACTTTAGCTATGCCAAATTTCACGTTCATCCGTTCGCCCAATTCCGTTAAAAAGGGGTTTAGGCTTCACGTATTAATATATATGATGATACCAAGATGCAATGGATTCATTATAACGTTTTCATTCACCGAAAGCTCCCATTCAAACCTACGTCGATCGACGCGGTATCCGAACAATATATTAACTAAGCCGTTATCGCTTAAAAATTATACAAATGTGTAAGCCCCCTAAAATAATTTACTGATAATGTTTTTACGAGCATAAGTTAAGTTTTAAATATTAAATTGCACATTTAACGGTTTTGACACGTGATTTTTTATGGTTTATTAACGTTACCACGGGTTCTTGTTTTACGTAATTACAATAGTTAAGTAATATATATTTAACTTTTGCAATCACTTTATTTGTTTTGTCTTTTTATTTATACATTATACTACCATTGTCCTGCGACTTCGTCCGTGTAATGTATGATACATTATTTTCGTGTAATGATTTGTCCAACGTACGGCGAGATATCTGTTTCAAGGTAGGATTATTTAAAACTTATTCTTATATTTTCACCAATATAAAAAATATCTTTGTAAAGTATATCCTATGTATTAATTTGTTCTTTAACCTAAACTACTGTTAAGTTTCATCAAAATCCGTTAAGTAGTTATTACGTGAAGGAGTAACAAACATCAATCAATCTACCCTCAGAATCTTTTGCTTTTTTTTTCGAACTGATTACGCTATTGACCTAGGAAGGTATTAACAACTTCATTAGACTACAGAACCTTTGGCACTTATAACAAAAAATGGATTGTTATCGCCACAGTCTATAAAAAACATACTTTGTGTTCCAATCCGAAATAGCTTGTCTAGTAGAAAGAATGAAGTCATGTATTGGTGAATAAATAAATTTTCAAAAACAAGTATTAACCGACTTCAATATCAATCAAAAACCCATAAGGCACTAAAAAGCGGAAAATAAATAGTTTATCAAATTAACCAAATTAAATAAAACATATGAATATGTGTGCTACCTAGAGATGTACTGGAAGTCCTCCTTTTTTGAAGTCGGTTAAAAAATGGAGATATTTCAGAGAATTTGACATTTCAAATAACCTCTACTTTTACTGCAACAAGTACAGAAATTTCATCGGATCGATAAAAAGAAACTAACAAGCTATAACGGCTTGTTACAGACCTCGAAGTGTTGAAATTATTTAGCAGTTCGTTTAACATGAGAATCAAATCAAACAATATCCCTGAGCAAAGTCGTTAAAATATTTTCCATGTATTTACTTGATATTTACAAGTTATTGCGAGTTTATTACAAAAGTTATACGCCAATTTGAAGTATTTTATGATTATATAATACTAAAGTTTTCGGTGGGACTTGGAATATTGTGAATGTAAGGGATCCATATTTTATTCATATTCTTGTGTTATTTGACTCCGTATTTTGTAATATTGATGGTGTTTATTACTTTGGTTATTGTGCACAAGGAAAGTGTATGAGAAATAATACCACAAAACAAAGATTCTGACTTTGCCGCATTAACTCCCTAGAAAATTCTAACAAGCGGGCCACCATCTTCTTAGAACATTGCAATGATCGCAAGTTTTTTTGCACAAGGAAAGGGTATGAGAAATAATACCACAAAACAAAGATTCTGACTTGCCATATTAACTCCCTGGAAAGTTCTAACAAGCGGGCCACCATCTTGTTAAAACATTGCAATAATCGCAAGAAACTTCTAGTATAATTACTTACTCGACAATGGCAGTGATAATACACTACAAGATAGGTTGCCAAAAATAAAATAAATTTCTACAAATAAATTTTGTAAAGTTTATATACTATTACATTAATCACGTATAGAGTCGATGCAGTCAGCAATGCCAATAAACACTTCGTAGATACTGTCACTATTTATTTGGGCAGAGCTTCGCCTTACAATACTTCGTATATAATAAGTGCGTAGATATCACCAACATCTTGCCTTTTAAAGGCCGATCTATATAATTCAAAGTGATTACTATTTATACATAATTCCGCAAAATAATTTAAGTAACACAAAAATAATAAAGTATGAACAAATTAATGTTATTTAAGCTATACAACAATTTTATATAATTATCCTTATTTATGTATCTCTAATGTGTTCACTAATCTGTTTTGACATGTAGATCAGCGACATCTTGCCTTTCATGGCCGAACTATGAAGTCAAAGAATATATTATTATTCATAATGATCAAACTAATGATTCAATTCTATATAATGATATCCTTATTTAAGTCTTATTAAAATCTATATAATAATAATAATTTTTATTTATGTATCTTTAATATGGTGGCGCTAGTGTCAATGTGTCTCTCTAATATGGTGGCGCTAGTATCAATGTGTATCTAATATGTTGGCGCTAGTGTAAATATATATTTATAATATGGTGGCGCTAATATCAATGTTCCGGTCGTGTTGTAGTCTCGTCTCTTAAATGTGATGCAGCGGCACCGATACGATAATAATACGCATATATATCAAAAAATTTAAAATACATTCACGGCCAAATAATATTTTTTGTGGATTCCACGATTTATGTAATATAAATTACTAGGTATGTAAGTAAAATAAAAAAATTAAATAGTAAGGTCATACATTTTTATGCGAGACACAGTTACAATAACTCAGCTGGTTCAACGAAGAAAAGTTGAAATAAAATTTACACAGACAATACTATCTGCAGTTAACTTTCGATTGATTATTCCAATTTTAAAATTGATTATGAAATTAAGTCAAGCAAGAAGAAATACGAGAGATATTCTGAATACTGAATGTTTCAGCGTTCATAGATAACTAAACCAGATGTGAAATATTCATATTTCTGTTTTTAGTTGAAGTGTTGTAACAAAGGCAACGTCGATTCCATTGCTAGTATGTACTTATTATTCTATATTCAACGTTTGCTTGTTTTAAAATAAGGTCACATTTGTGCGTTCCGATAACAGTGAAGAAAGACAACGTGAGAAAGGTATTTTATTATTATTATTACAATGAGTAAATTGGTATTTTTGTTTAAATCAGGCCGTGGGGCTACTTTTGTAAATTATAGTACTTTTTCTGTACTACTATAGTTCAAGCACTATGTAAAGCAGGTTTCGATGTTCAAAGGTTTTTTAAAAACTATAATAAAAGTTATGTATAACATTCAAAGTTTATAGAAGAGATCCAATTTTGAGATATAGAAAATACGATTGAATATAGGCGCGGATCTTCTCCAATTAGCAAACCAGCACTTCGTTGCTATCTTTAAAAGAGAAAAAAAGATGACGAACGAGTCTTGTGTGAATGTAGGCGTGAATTTCCTCCAATCAGGATCCGTCGCGGCGTTTTGTAGCTATCATCAGTCATAATGCGTACGTTCACTGCATCTAAAAATCACCAATTCAAGGGACAGTGAACTATCTGTTGTAGTTTTCTACGGTCGAGGTCATATTTATTTAAACTTTAATATTAATGTGACATAACTTAATATTATGTAAAAGTGTTATGTAAACATGCGAAATGAGGTAGCCTTAAGTGTTAATTTCGGCTTTTAGGTTACTTTGCACATGCATACAGTAGTGCTGTGAAAAATCAACTGAAGGGCAGTTAGTGAATATGTTAGCCACTATAGTATAATTGTATTAATTTATCATTCTATTCCTTTCCTCAAGGTTAATGCTTTTATTAAATATTACTCTCTTTATCAACTGCGGTACTACTCATTTTTTTAATAGTTTTTAAATTAACAACTTTATAGAATATGCATGTCTGCATAAGTGCCTGTTCGGCCGTTAAAAGTAATTTGTACTCACGTAAATATTACGTGTAATCTTCTAATACGAAGAAAGCCTATAAGGTGTAGCTAAAACTGTGCGGAGATGGGCGTTGCGGCTACATTGCCGTACCTAGCGCGCTCCTAGGATAAATGATTTAGCGAATGACTATGAACAGAACAAACCCGCGTGTTTATGTCTGTTCTCTCTAAACTTCGTAATACTAAATCTGTCTGAATCTTTTAATAATGTGTGATCGCGCTCACGCTCCGTAAACGCCGACCGCTCTGCAGTAGCTGGAGGGATAACCCGCTCCAGCACACACGTCGCGACCCCCGCTTCAGCATTTCGAGCTAAGGTTCGTTTCCACGGAGGACAATGATATCCACATTTTCTTTTTAATAATCACATTGACTAGTTTTTAAAAAACGGCAAAGAGATCTTTGTTTGTAATCTTAATGGTCAAGCCACAAGATGTAGAAAATCATAAGCAAACAAAGATGTTTAAATAAAAAGAAATATGTATTATAAAATAATTCAGTCCGTACGTACATATACATTTGTAGAGAATAAGGAGCCGCGTGATCAATGTATGCCACGGCCGTAGCCGTGTGAATTGTTGATGCAAAAAAAATATTATTAATAAATTGCAACACCGACCTGGGTACAAATTCATGGCGGACCTGTTTCGAATTCGAATAATTAAAACTTGTTAATTAATTACTGTTGATCTCAATTTCTATTGGATATAATGATTATAAAAATCTTATTCTTGCAATGTATTAATGATTTTATCTGATTACTTGATAAACCCGTGTTCTGGCAGACTGCCTGGCTTTAACTTTTCTAGAAATTATACGATTTATACGTTTCCAGCCACTTCACCCATTTTATGTGACAAACGCCGTGAGAATAAACGCATTCGAATGTCGCATATAATTCTAGGAAAGTCATGTCTTTGAACTTTATACGGACATTTTGATTTAGGATCATCGTAATGTATAACAATAAGTTTTTATGTACAAATAGGTGTACTTTTTCTGTACTTTATGGGTTGTAGCTGTTGTCCACAATCTTATTTGATGTTAAATGACGATGTGTGGCGGACTTAGAAAAACCCTACCACCATACAAGAATGTTAGTATCTCCACCACTGATTGAGCGGTCAACATAGAAGTTGATTCACGTAGGCGTTTTTTATAATGATTTCGTGTTATTCATTTTTCCATAATCGGTGACTTGATGGCGCTAAACTATATTTTATTGTTTTACTGTGCTGTAAACTATAATAAAATAATATTTGAATATACCACATCTTTGAACGAACTATAAAATAATAAATTCTTCACCATACAAATAAAACGATAGACGTATGCCAAGTAGATAGATTGATGACAAATAGATTAAGAACATTTTTTTAAACTTCATTTCCTAGACACTTATGCTCGGTTTCTGAGATACTCGGTTAAACTACCAATAGTTATTGGCTCAACAAAGTTATCCATAAGATAAACTGTCAAATGGCCCGTTGGCTTTTACTGACATTTATCGTATGATTGTGTGTTCTGAAATGCAATTTGACAAGTTATCGAACCGATAACGCTATTGAACAAATAAACTACAATTAAAGTACCTCAGAAACCGGGCATTAGTCTTTCTCTAAAATCAAAACATCTTCATTTAAAAAAGTTATTAGAGTTTTAAGAAATTATGATTTTTATATGTATTCAGCGATATGCATTGTCTTACCTTGGAGAGGTTAAGCGAGTGGTGTGGTATGCATGTCCAAAACAAAGCCGACAAAATCACACGTATTAGTCAGTACAAAATAATGTCTTTTACAGTAATCTGGTGAAGCTGTTAAGTCCTTGCTACGATCATAAAAATTTTAACCTGATATAAGTTCCTAAACTTTTATAGATTTGGTTTTGTGAATTTTCAATAGCTACAAAAATAATTCTACATATAAAAATAAAAAAACGTGTGGCACAGGTCAGAACAATGACAAAATAACAGTTGATTTTTAAAAACCTCGCAGTATAGATTTTCTTCTCACAGAGGAGAAAAATATTCAAGAGTTTTATCTTTAAGCTTTTCTCAACTTCGAAATATTCTAAGAAAATCTAGGGATAAAAAATATGTTCTCACATTGCGCATAAAACAGATTAACCATGAAATTTACTTCTAAACCTCAGCATAACAGTAACATTTAACAGGTTATCTGTTTGCGACACCTTCAGTATCTAATCTAATATGCAAAATGGATAGCCGGCTGTATAATTGAATAGGAGTTCTCACGCTGAACTGTTTTATGTTATACTTAAATTGTTTTATGTAATCTGTGGCACAGTGTAAATACTCATAGGATGTTGGCTTGGAACGGACCATTTTCGTTCAATCATCGTTTTTGCGTCCACGGAGATATAGAAGAGTTTTACAGGCAGTCAATGAATTAGATAAATTGATCCGCGATTGGAAGAAATAAATTGCTTTTTTTATTATGTCGTGAATACAATAAGTGATAGCAATTGAAATCAATACATAAGTTCATTGAAATATTAATTGCATTAAAATTGTCAATTTTGTATCTTAAAATCAATTTGTGCTAACTTATCGTAGTTACCAAGATGCGAGATGCAAAATTAGTACGATAAATATCTTATTTTAATTTTTTTTAAATTAAGTATTCAAAAAACGAGACGGAGTTACAAGTAGTTTTTCTGATAATATAAAATATGTACAAAGTTGAAAACATGTAATTAAGGTAGTACCAATAAAGCGTGAACAGATGGCGCTAAAAATATTTTGATCTTACGGACTATTCACATGTCTGCACCTCGCACTCAACCATGCAATCACATTTTTCATATGACACTTTAATAATTTAATTTAATAATTAACTATACTATATATGTAAAACAAAACTTTAATACTTAGTTTATAAATTGGCTAATACTTACTGTACGTTATCTAAATATAATCAGAATTTATTACACGTATTTCCCACATCGATAAGTCGCCATCTGTTCAACGTACACTCCTTAGAAGTTAATGAATCAGCGAGTCTGCGTGTGTTGCCGAGACAAATATCGGATAGCCACTATCGAGCGAAGTAGTTCTTATAAACAAGAGCGTGGAGTGAACGATCTACGTTCATGTATTTTATGCTTTATTCACATGACTAGTCTGCGATTTAATTTGCATTTCTATTTTAATAAACGATTATTATCATATGCATCATAGTAATCATACATATTTTCTTTGTATAAATCTAACGGATCATGCAACGCAAGCCGAGATAGCGGTGAGATGGCAGAATATTTTCCAACTTATTTGACACATGCTTATATTAGGGCAAATTTTTTATACATTATACTCTACGTGTTACTATGATATATAAACCATATTATACTACAGTTATTTTATTGAAAGTGTAGTTAATCCATCCATCTCCAGAAAATTTCTAGTTCATTAATAAGGTAGTATAAAAAATTGATATGGATTCACGCATCCAAATTAATTGCAGCTAAGACCAGAGTTAAATAAAAATAATAGGTTTCGGTATTGCGAACGAAATTTCCATTCAGCGACGCACCATAACAGATCTGTATCAATTCGTGGATATTAAATCTGATGAGTAATTGTAATGGTGGTAGA
>MU160919.1:0-37226 GCA_015888305.1 Antheraea pernyi
ACACAGCCAATTTAAGCACGTTTCACATGTTGTAGTGTGTTTAAAAGTTGCAAAAATAATACCCGAAAAAGAAATTTAACGGCCAGAGTATCTTACTTTCGCTAAATACATTATGAATAAATTATATTTTAAGTTTAAACTAACAAATAATATCAAATTTTGAACAAAATTACCGATTTTATACTTATGGTACAAATGTTTGGCCAAGGCTCTTCAACCACGCACAATAACGGGAAAAAGTACTTTATTCATTGTGTGTTAAGGTTGAATTCACACTAAATGTTGTTTATGTTGTCTTTTCATTTGTGACGGGAGTAATTTATTGCTTTGCTCGTTTTATCGTAAGTATTAAATAATATTTTGAACATTTGTGACTTTATTACTAGGTATCATAGTTGTAATTAGGTTGAACACAAAACTGTTTTAAAACTTTTTTCTCCCTTTCTTAGTAAACAAATAGCTACACACATAAGTATATATTTACGCGGACAGCTTTTAGCTTCGATTTTGTACGTGACCCTTTATCTAATTATTGTTGATGGAAGTCTATTACCGACTTATAACTCCTACAGAATGATCACAGTTTGAACTTGAAATGTCACAAAAAATATCTGTTGAGTTATGGTGTACTGTAGTGAGCTGCCTCGATTTCGTATGAATGCAATGTAATGAATGTGAAACATTATAAGTAACTAAACGATTTCGGTCCACTTATTGACGCTTCTATATTTATAGTTCATGAGAATGGTAAGCTAGTAAGAATTAACACAAAAATAATATTTGTATGTTTCGTATATATCTGTTATATTTTATAAGATATTCATTTTTGTATATAATAGGAGGCAAACGAACTGGTGGGTAACCTGATGTTAAGTTATCACCACCGAACCACTAATAACACCAGAAGAGTCGCAAGTGCGTTGCCAGCCTGTGCTTGGGGAGGGAGAGAGGGGGAGGGGAGGTGGGTTATCCGGCGCTCTCACTGACCGAACGAAACGCAACAATGCAAGCACTGTTACTTCACGTCTGTGGGTAGAGGGTGGTTGTATCCAAGGCGAGCCAACCAATTCATGCTGAAACCAGAAATAACTTTAGCGTGGCACTACCACCTACCATAGGACTGATACGCTGTTAGGGTAATCTTGTTCAATATAAAATACTCAAAGTATTTAATCGGATAAAGATTAATATTATATTAATCAAAATAGTGTCGCAAATAGGCTTTTATTTAATTATTGATATATAAAAGATAAAAACTTTAGGAAATAGATATATAACATAAAAACTTTTATGTTGGCCTTTTAAAGATGTGCAATTTTTAGTACACTATTTTTATGTACTTTCTTATAAAATTTAGTCAGTGTTTCCGAAGTAAGCGCTCGAAAACTTCGTCTTACAGATTCACTGGAATAGCAAACATCGACTTTTCACCACTTTATATATATACATATAATAAGAATTTAAAAGGAACGTGTCTGTACATATTGATTTTTATGAAAAAAATTGTTGCGGGTGTCAAGGAATAACTAAAAAAATTCATTTCAATCAATTTTAAAAATGTCTGTTTGTTTGAACACTCATCACTGCTAAAGTGCCTACTGCGTTCACGATAGATTGTTATTTTAATGACGATGCGACTTAAGTACGAGAGAAAAGTAGATAAGTAAATGGACTTAATAAATTCAGGTGATATTATTAGTCGCTGTTTTTTTACATTGGGTTCCACGCCGACGGAGTCACGGGCACGGCTAGTTTATATATATGTATTCTACACATCAATTTCCGGAAGATATACTCTAAGCGATGGTGAAAATCATATGAAATGTTAGCACCCACCGCCGGTGCCGCTTCATCACATTCAAGAGACGAGACTACAACACGACCGGAACATTGATATTAGCGCCACCATATTATAAATATACATTGACACTAGCGCCATCATATTAGAGATACACATTGATACTAGCGCCACCATAGTAAGAGACACATTGAAACTAGCGCCACCATAATAAAGATACATAAATAAGAATTACTAATATTATATAGATTTTAATAAGACTTAAATAAGAATGGATATCATTATATAGAATTGAATCATTAGTTTGATCTTTATGAATAATAAATAGTATATTCTTTGACTTCATAGTTCGGCCATGAAAGGCTAGATGTCACTGATCTACATGTCGAAACAGATTAGTAAACACATTCGAGATACATAAATAAGGATAATTATATAAAATTATTGTATAGCTTAAATAACATTAATTTGTTCATACTTTATTATTTTTGTGTTACTTAAATTATTTTGCGGAATTATGTATAAATAGTAATCGCTTTGACTTATATAGATGGGCCTTTAAAAGGCAAGATGTCAGTGATATCTACGCATTCTTAATATGTACCAAGTATTGTAAGGCGAAGCTCTGGCCAAATAAATAGTGACAGTATCTACGAAGTCTTTATTGCCATTCCTGACTGCATCGACTCTATACGTGATTAACGTAATACAATCTGTTGCGTTACTTAGAAGAACTTAATGCATTACACAGACAGACACTAGAAGAGATATTATTACAGAGGTACTTCATATTTATATATACAGATATCGGCATGATCACGGAGATCATCGAGAGTGTTATTGATCAGGCGATTTGTACCAATGACCTCATTATTGACCCGTAGTAAGTAGTATTAGCTATCTATCACTAACTAGATTTCAAGGGCGGCATAACTATAGGAATAGACATATAAACATATGCACACGCAATATAGTTCAAATCAATTAAGGAGTTGAGAGGTATTAATACCAAATATTCATTTTCCTTTTGCAGAAGTTAAGGAGTAATAGGTTACAATGGTATGGGCACGTTATGAGGAGAGATGAAGACCATGTAACTAGAAAAGCTTTGAGTATAACGGTCGATGGATATAAGAGTAGAGGAAGACCGAAAAAAGGATGGATGGATTGTGTGAAAAATGATATGTGTGTAAAAGGTGTGATGACTGAGATGACATCTGATAGGCGAGCGTGGAAAAGGAAAACTTGTTGTGCCGACCCTACTTAGGTGGGATAAGGGTAAGAAGATGATGATTCATTTTCCTTTTGCGTACATAGTACTACTATCCAACGCAAAATATCACGCCTAAGAATAGAATAACTACAAAAGTGCTGCCCCATTTATGTGTGTAGATATAAATGATATTTTGTAAGGTGCTGAGGGTTATCAAGAGGATCTACTTTATTTTTTAACTTTGAAAGGAGATTTCAAAATTTGGCGACAGATAAGAGAAAATATACCTGTAACAGAGCAACGATACTGCCATATATCACAATACTATGTCAACTATTTTGCATTTTTCCTGTGACAATCAGCATTACCTAGCGCGATCTTTCTCTACATTACACCGATTGAAGACATATCTTCGCAGCACTATAAGAGAAGATAATCCAAATGGACTGACCTTATTAAACGTATATCAAGATATTACTTCAATAATAAACCCTGAAAAAGTAATACATATTTTCAACAGGAAACATATCATTTATGTATGTGTAATTTTATTCCATTATGAGATTTACAAGACTTTTACAGGTATTGTTGTATGTCATTAAAAAATAATTAATTGCAAGGTACCAGAGGGGGCACTCCTTACTTGTCTGGTACTTATGCTCCTTCTAGAAATAGATTCTGGATCCACCCATGGACATAGCTCATTCTTACGTGAACCTTCAAACCGTTGCTATCTTTATAGATATTTGTTTATTTAATCATTCACAAGACAACGAGGTTCCTTTACATAAATATAAACTAATTACTAATAACTTACAGTAATTACAATAAAAGATAACTACTAATATTAGCTACATAATTAAAATAAGAGATTAAATATAATTGAAGAATAACTTAACTTAATCGAGGTTGTAACACATTGTATAACAGTATTTATTATACAATCACCGATATTCATTGCTTCAGCAAATAACTATTATATATATATATATATATATCAGTGTTTTTATTATATTTATTATTTCTATTATATTAATTAATATATTAATTATATTTTATTATTTCTATATTACAAGTTGTTTATAGGATATAAGTTCAGGTTTTATTATTAACCTTTGCATGGTTTTAGATGACTATTAAATGAAAATTTTTGAAACGACTACGCTAACATATATTTGGTGTTTCTTAAAACGATATAAAAATAGTTACCCGAACTACTTACATACGTTATTGAGAACTAGCTGAAACCCCAACTCCGCACGCCTATTTTTTGAAATTGTATTAAAGAAATTAAAAATTCTGAGACCATGTACAATTATAGAAATGCTCTTTAAAAACCATTATAGTACGACACGCACGACACTTACAGTAACGTATACATTAGATATATAAATACTAACAGTGTGTGGTACATGTTTGAGTGAGCCCCTTGATAGTTTGGATTTACAATTGGAAACGGTAGGTGTGGCTGCAATCGGATTTTAGGTTTAAAAATACAATTGAAACCGGTGATAACCGTTTTGGTGCAGACGAAGTTGCACGGGTCAGCTAGTGATATAATATATCCATATTGTCAATAAGTAATACGTTTATGATCTAACTGATTCTTGTTGATTAATGATTAGAAAGACCCCTTCTATCTTCAAAATTACCATTAATATTTATAATGTTGAATTGAAAACAATGAATAAGCTGACTGACGTCTTGAAATCTTGCATAAATATAAATCAAGATATAATACTTGATATATATCTAAGCGGTTTTTAATATTCGATAATTTAAATAGCGCTCATTGAACTAGAGACAATAGTCTTATATGTTACTATGGTTATTGAGTTATGACGACGAAAGCGCGGTAATTAAAAAAAATGGCAGCCAAAATGTCCAACAACACAATATAATTCAAATTACATATATAGATACATATATATGAATTTTAACTATATTTATTCTTGGAGTCCAGTACAACGCACTGTACATGGTTACAGTGAACAACATATTTTTTGTTAAATTTCATGCGGACGAAGTCGCAGGTTATAGCTAGTCTAAAATAGAATAACCTACATGACTTCCCATAAGATCAGCTATTTGCCGGTGGAAGTCGCGTAAAAATCGGTAGAATCGTTTTGAAGATAGCACTATGGGCGAAGCCACGGTTAATAGCAAGTCAAAATTAAAAAAAGACTAAATTACTTCTTATAATGTCCGCTATCTCTCGGTGAAAGTCCTGTAAAAATCGGTCGAACCATTTTGGAGATAGGACTGCGGGCGAAGCCAAGGTTAACAGCTAGTGTAAATTAAAAAAGACTAAATTACTTGTTATGATGTCTTCTATCTGCCGGTGAAAATTCCGTGAAAATCGGTCCAACCGTTTCGGAGATTACCCGGAACAAAGAGGCAGACAGACCGACAAATTTTTTAAAAATTGCCGTTTTGTTATCAGTATCGTATATACTTTCATACCCAATCAGTATTTTTTATTATTTTGATATTACATACAGACACTTGATTTTTATTATATGTATAGAAGAAGAAGATGGAGGATAATGTTATAAATATTGTGTAAAAAAATTTGCTATAGAAAATTAGAGCTTACACACTTCGTATAAAACTGACGCAGACATTCTTAAAATCCCTAGTTCGACATTTACGCGTTAGATGGCATCAGTTGCTTCATATTTCTTATATGTATTTTTTCTGCACGTGTGTGTCTGAACACCTAAACTGCTGGACAGTTTTCATTAAATTTTTTATGCATTTTGTTAATGTCTACGTCCGGTACCGTGACACACCCGAGAGGCGAGACTACAACGCCACCCGGGGAACCACTATTGACCTGCGATACCGCGCTATTGACTTTATCGGGGTGTTACTAATGACCTCGAACGCTATTGGTGGAAGTTATCGGCTGTTCATTAGTCATTCCGGTGTAAGACTACATTGGTGGCATATAAAGGGCAAGATGTCGCTGATCTGGACGCACTCCTATGTGGAAGTTATTGTAAGGCGAAACTCTGGCCAAATGAATAGTGACAGTATCTACTTAGTGTTTATTGGCAATCCTGACTGTATCGACCCTATACGTGATTAGTGTAAGAATTTTCATGTAGATTCAAGATTCTGAGTCTGAGTCGACATATATAAATCTGAGTCTAAAATCTAGTATATAAACAATATAGTTAAGTAAATATTCCTCCTTTGTCTCTCAACCGATCTTCTTCACTTTTTTTTTTTTGTTAATGGTTAGTTATTTATGAGCTTAAATGTTACAAATATTAACACTTGAAAAAATAATGAATTATCGCGGTAGTATTTCGATCACTGAACGATCACTTTAAATTCTTAACCTAAGACTACTACGGTACTAAATAAAAAGAAATTTATTTTGCAACTCAATGGATAACTAAGTCTGAATTCTTAATCAGTCTTATTTGACAACAGTGAAGAGTCTTTAAATGTAAAATGCACGAACAGAATGAAATCTAGACTTATAAACATTTCACATGATAAATTCTATAAATAACATTAAGCACACATCAACTCTTAAAACGATTAACGCAAACTGCTCCTACAATTAACGTAATTAATCATCGCTAATTCTATCAGAACCTTAAGAAGTTACAAAAACAAATTAATTACTACATCTCTACAAACACATTCAAAATAAATTGTTCACGCATACTTATAGCAGACGTTCTATGTTTACAAATCAGACCCTAGTTCTTTATGAAGTCCTTGAAATTTTCAAGTTTGTCTCGACGATTTGACAATGAACAGTTATAGTTTAAAATATTAGTCATTTCATAAATATTTATTTTTCTTTTCATTAAAACGAAAACGTTTCTAACGTGAAAATCTCAACCAAAACTTAACTCTATTCTTAACCACTTATTTCTATAAATGACTACAATTTCTACAATTTTCAAAGAATTTATAAATCACTTTTTCATAACTCATCAATAAAGAATGAAAAATCGACGGAATTGAGTTCGCAAATAAACTAGCATTTCAACAAAAATCCGACAGACATACCTCCGACTATCGGCTTTTAACCGGTATTTAGTAAATTGAACGTTCAACGAGCGAACCGAGCTCTCTGCGACTACAACCCGAGTACAAGCATTCAATTATGTTGCTGCAAACTGCGTGTTATACCGTGTAATTAAATCTTCGTAAAACATCTGGTGAAGTAAATTAATTAAATACATTATGTATCGCAATCGCCGATATAACTTTCCGTGGATCAAAAGATATATAAATTATTTATTATATTATTAAGTACTCACGAATCAAATGTTAATATCGACATGTTAAAACAATAAAAACAGTTTGAGTAACCACTGGATCTTCTTTGAAATATTATAACGCTAAATAGCTTCTATACAATTTAAAAGTTGAAAGTTCAATATATATTTCGTAAATAATTTATCTCGAATTAGAACGAATTAAGATACGATGTAAATTGAAAATGAAATCTCGGCATTGTTTTAATAATTATTAATATAATAACCTAAAAGCAAATTCAAGACAACACGCTCTTGTTACAGAACTTCCGGGATGATTATTCTCAGCAACAATAAGTTTTATGATTCTAACATTAATCAATACAAGTCTAGTTTCTTTATTCATATTAATAAAAACGTATTACTATTATTAAAATATGTCACAAACTTATACATATAAAACTACTAGCGGGCCCGGCGGACGTTGTCCCGTACTGATTATAAAAAATCCTTGACAAATTATATACCAAAGCCTTCCCCATTAATCACTTTATCTACTGGTGAAAAACGCATGAGAATCGGTTCAGTAGTTTCTGAGTTTATCGCGAACAGACAGACAGACAGACGCGGTAGGGGACTTTATTTTATACTATGTAATGATATTATTAAGATAACTAGTTATTGGGAGCAAGAAAAGGACTATAAAAAAACCTTGAGACATACACAAAATATCACACCAATTAGGCTCGAGCAGTGTTACTTGCATAAGGATAACATCGTTTACAAATAATTTTTATAAAGTAATGTATATTTTTGTTCTCAATTTTTTGTTTTTGGATTGTACTGTGCTTATCATCAGGCATAGGGCAGTCATTTTGCCGTGCTACAATAAAAAAAAACAATGCAGACAAAGTCTCGAGTATCAACTAGTACTGAAATAAAAGCCTATTAGAGCGTCTCGTTAGACAGAAACTCGATTAAACAATAGGTATCCAATTACTTAATTATTTTTTATCTGCATGACTAATGCCCGGTTTCTGAGATACTCGGTTAAACTACCAATAGTTATTGATTCAACAAAATTATCCATAAGATAAACTGTCAGATGGCCCGTTGAGGCCTCGGCACGTACTCTGCAAATCGGTTTCAACCGGGCATAAGTGCAGCGAGGACGGTTTAGAAATGAGAATAATGAAAACTCATGACTAGTATTTTTATGCTTTGTTTCAGAAGTACTTTAATTGTAGTTTATCTATTCAATAGCGTTATCGGTTCGATAACTTGTCAAATTGCGTTTCTGAACACACAATCATACGATAAATGTCAGTAAAACTTAACGCGGGCCATTTGACAGTTTATCTTATGGATAACTTATGGCTAACTTATGGATAATCAGATACAGATAAACAGATTGTATTGAACAGATAAAGTACCTCAGAAACCGGGCAAATGTGGTCTAAAATGGTAAAGTTAAAAGAGGAAGGAAACTGTCTCTAAGTATAGCTGTAAAGAGACACCTATAGAAGCTTGGTGATAGACTGTTAACTTGAGGAAAGTGCAACCTTAAACAATCCTATGACTACGCTGTAGTTTCATCTCAACGATTTCCTATTTGAATTTAATATTAAGGATTCGAACCTATGTCGATCGACTCTATGTTCGTAGACGCTTACCACTGAGCCATAAACAGTTATGGGCTGAAGTAACTTAACATTAACTGGTCTGCAAACTTATTTGTTACTTCATCTTATAAAAATGAACTTATGAGAAAGGTTACAAATTAAAAAGTAACTCATTACATCCGACGATAACTTTACTTCCATATCGGCAACAATAGATTTTAATTAAGCACAATACAAGCGATCCCTAACTAACATCCATGTTGCTCAGAACCGATGCTCAACTTGCTCAAGTTGTTTACATAGCCGTCTCTGTCGGTGCATCGGCCGCTATACATTCCGTCTTCGAACCCACAATAATTTAATTGGAACGACTTCTAGCATCTCCGGGGCTGGGTATGCAAAGTTTAGAGAGCGCCCTCCGTTCCATGGACAAACTTTATCACAAACCGACTTAGAATGCTCGATTATGGATATTACAAACACTGCTATAGGGTGTAGTATCCTAAACTTCGTTTTTCTATATGGTAAGTTAACAGGTACTTAGCAAACTAAATGGAAAGAAGAAATGCGCGTTTATACTGTTGGCCGACGGAGGGGTAAACCAACATGAAGAAACCTAAATTTAAAAAATTTTCTTGCAGTAGGTACTCTACCACGTTTATGAGAAATATTAACGTGTGGGCATTTTGCTATTTGAATCATTAATGTGTGTAGAACAGGCCCGTATTCTCCCTAAAGCGGCCTATGGCCCAGAAGTTCGACACTTATAAACTCATAGTATTAGAGTTGCATAAATTATTTCAAACATAAACGTAAGTAACTATTTCTGAGGTTTTTGACGGGATCTTGGAATGCCATGTAGTGGTCTTTATATTTTATCTATAATCTTATGTTAATTGCCTCTATATTGTGTAATGTTAGTGATGTTTTACGTAATATAGTTTGGTTATTGTGCATAAGTGAAGTGGATCGGAAATAATATCACGGAACATGGATTCTGAGTTGCCACAAAATCTCCCAGGAAAGTTCTAACAAGATGGCCACCGGTTTTTGGCGGGATCTTAGTCTGTCATGTAGTGGATTTTATTTTTTATTCATAATCTTGTGTTACTTGACTCTATATTGTGTAAAATTGGTGGTGTTTTATGTAATATAGTTTGTTTATTGTGCATAAGTGAAGTGAATAGAAAATAATACCACGGACCATGAATTCTGAGATGCCACAAAAACTCCATGGAAAGTTCTAACAAGGGAGCCACCATCTTGTTAGAATATTGAATTAATTACTCGACAATGGAAATTAACAAACTCTCTGGAACATAAAACAAAACATTGACACTGGCAAATGCTTCTGCGGAGCCAAAACAAGAAGAAGAAGAAGATGGCCACCAAAAATAAAATAGAAGAAGAACTTGTAATACTATTGACTGCCCGACAATGGCGGTAATAATCTGGAAGATTCGTTGCCAAGAATAAAGTAAAAAATAGGATCTATTTAATACTACAAGCCTCGTCTGTAAATCTGTATACTCTACTGACATGTGTATTTTTATACCCACATTTTAATGGTATAATAATTAGTATAACCGAGTGCTATACGTTATATTCTATTGTTATCAAATACTATATTTTTAGTTTAATATATTATAAAATTTCATCAAATGAATATGTTTGACGAAATTTGTTCTTATGTTAAAATCCAAATTGCCGTTTATACTAAAAGCGTGCCAAATAAATAGTTATGTATGTAAATATGTTCACTTGTACAAAATTATCCTCCTTCTGTGCAATCGGGTAGATAGAGAAAATGCAGTGTTTATTGTAAAAAAAAAAAACTTATTTCATTCGTATAAATCTGAGACTGTAGTTTCAAATTGCTTTCACATCAAAAGTTTGTTTCAACTAATAGTCCTTGTCATACGATCGACTCTCAAACAAAACCACCGTTCTATAAACAGAACAGAGTATTGTTTTAATACGTTGGAATGTGTTATTTTGTGACGTACATTTTGTATCTATATAAATGATAGAGGCCTGAGAGGTTATCTAGAGGAAAATTATCACGATATTTTTTTTTTATACATAATCTATACTGATATTATAAAGCTGACGAGTTTGTTAGCTTGAACGTGCTGTGCTAATCTCCGTGCTAGATGCTATGTGCTAGACACCTGCAACATTTTTTTTACGAAGACCAAAAAAGTACAGACACGTTAGATTTGCATTCTTATTAATAGTATATAAGATAATATTCAATGAAATTAATATTTTTAAGGTAACAAGGTTAAATTATTACCGTTGTTGCTTACATTGCATAAACTCGAATTAAATTTCAGACACTGCATGAACAATTTTATCTTTTTCGTTCTTCTCTTGTCCTATCTAAATATGATAGACACTGTATATTTTCCTTCATGCTATAAACTAAGATTCGGTTTGTTTCACGACTGGCCGCGGCTGCCTGCCTGACGTCAACCCTACTTAGAATCTCCTTGTTTATGTCTAGACGATGGTTAATTATCTTATATACACATTACTACTAATATTCTTGATAATTTAATGTATGTCCGCAAAATATTAGATATGCTGGATCTAGTAAAAGACCAGCACAATTTAAGTACTAGAGACAGCAACAAATTGGTCATTCTACGCTTCAGGCTCCCTAAGTCCAAAAACAGTTTTTTAGGTAATAGTGTTGTTAGGTTTTATAACAAAGTCCCAAAACACTATTTGCCAGATAGTGAAGTCAAGAACCATGTCAAGCGGGTTTTAATATCTAAAGGCTATTATTATAGGGTGGATCAATATGTGAACGTTGTGACGTGTGGAAATGAGGCCCCTCTCTGTGCATCAACTAATAACGAATGTAACTATTTATGT
The DNA here is from genome assembly GCA_015888305.1 of Antheraea pernyi. Taxonomy (NCBI): domain Eukaryota; kingdom Metazoa; phylum Arthropoda; class Insecta; order Lepidoptera; family Saturniidae; genus Antheraea; species Antheraea pernyi. The sequence continues at coordinate 11,737 of MU160919.1, forward strand.
TTTGTAAAAATATATAACATGAAGAGATAAAACAGATCGAGTTTCTTGCCGGTTCTTCTCGATGACTGGGTTGTTTTCCGAACCGGTGGTAGCTCTGACGTTCATGGGCGCCTTCTCAGGGCCTAAATTCATTAAAGGATATTTTGATTTTGATTTATTGACAAACAATGTTATATATAAAATTAAAATATTCAAATCAAACATCGAAAATTTCATTAAAAAAATCTTTAATTTTTATCTATATTTATTACTAGCGGCTACCCGCGACTATATCTTCGTTCGTATCTTTATAAATAACTAGCTTTTGCACGTGGGTTCGCTCACTTTAATGTAGATTTAATCTATCCCTTGGGAATAGTATATGTTTTTCTTTATTTTTCGTACCACTGACGTGTATACAATATTTCGTGATGATCGGTTGAGTTATTAAAGTGTGGAAGAGCGACAAACAAACATTCGCATTTATAGCAGTTAGAATAACATCATCCATTATATTTGTGTTACTGAAACGGTTAATGCAGCGATACCTTTGGATGAACGGATTTTTTTCCAATTCTTTGACATTTTGTATTTAAACCAATCTGCTGAACACCTTTATAATTTATAACACCTTTATAACATTTATTATTGCGACATATATGTTATTACTGTAAAGTTTAATCAAACCCCGTTTAGTATTTGTATGAAGTGATAACAAATTTCCTGTCATCATTAGAAACTTTCTCGTTTATAATAATTAATAGAATGTTCATTACAGCAGGAAATCATGGCACGTATGATAATATAATATGACAAAATAACTTTCCTTTGATATTGCACCAAGTTAAGTACAAGTTACCCATAATAACATAAAATTAAACACATTTACGATATCATAACTTTTAATTCATAAAAAAATACTTATCCATTTAATTGTTATAAATTGATTCGACTTTATAAATTCAAGTTTACAATACGAACAATTTATTTATGAGTCTTTCTCTGTGATATATTAAAATATTCATATTTCTAGATTTTTCTGTGTATGATTGCTTATATTTATATATGTTTACCTAAAAAATTACACTTAATAAAACATATAAGTAACTTATAGTATTACCAGAAACTACGGAGACAAGAAATGCGGTAAAAAGCCACACTTTTTAATAATACGTGTATCAGATATGTAGATTAGAATTTGTGTGGAATTTTAGTGAAGTGAAAGTGCTATAATTATGTAAATGTAATTGCATTTAAAATTGTCATATATGTGAAACAAATACATATAAAAAAACAACAATAACAATGCTCTCACCCTAACTGCGTGAAACATTCTAGAAAATACGTATGTAATGAGATTGTCTACGTAATGTAATTAATAATAAGTACATTACATTATAAAAATTACAGAATACTATTTATTTTCAAGATACATTTTTACAAAAATTTAGAATATCATTTCGAACACAAGCACGTGATTGTTTACTGTATTTTGCTCACTCTTTAATGCATTGATTGTTGATGAAAATAAGAGAAAGAATTTCACAGAAAGAAATATACTCATAAATCAGAAAAATGATTTAGAAATAATCTTATTACATTACAATTGTAGGAGAATTGTAAATATTTTAAAATAGAAAAAATATAACAGTTATGAAATACATTTAACTAATAAGGATGATTTAAATGCAAATAAATAGAAATAACAGAAATGCCTGAACAAAAGTCTGTAATTTTATGTAGATATTTTCATGAATTGAATTGTGTGTACATTTTATGACCGCTACAAAGAATTATGTTTTTGCAGAGACTTAACATAGATGATGTTTTTAATGTGATCAAAAACTGTGCTACAGTATAAAGAGTTTAAATTTATGATAGTTTTTATTGAAATAAGTATTAAGTGACATCGAGTAATTCTTATTTTAACATCTGTATTATCACAATATAACATTAAAGGTAACATAGAAAAGTCAGAACATGTTTAAAATATTTTTAAAGTTCATGGCAGTTATTGTTGGTAAGTCCCTAAATATGAGTTGCAGTTGGGGCAGTAATGATCAGCGTTCTGGCAAGAATCCATGCAGTACGGGACACACACGCACGGCCAGCACCTGTAAACAAATTAATCTGCTTAATGTAAACCCAATAGGATTTCCCCACAAAGTATGACCTCGTTTCTATGATATCGGGTTTCTAGTGACCGATATACGGATTTTTTTTTTATAGTGGCACGGCAAAGTGACTGCACTGTGCCTGATGGTAAGCATAGTACAATCCATAAACAATGGCGACCACCGAGTGATATACTATCCATCACTGGTCGCCGCTGTCATGCCGGCCTGCGAAAAGCTGGATATGCACAGGCTGATCCCAAAACGCGACCCACAAAAGCGAATCACTATGACGGGCTTTTTCGCCATGTACATAGTGGTTGCGATCCAGTCAGGCTGTAAAACCCTACCACCCCGCTTTCGCCATTGCCTCGTTCGTTATTCAGCAGGGTGCACCACGTGCAGGTGAGGTTGACTTGGGTTGGGTGTCTCAAGTCTTAGATGTTATTTGACACCCTTTACAATAATGCAAAACCTCTATAGTTACCGGGAGTAGGTAAGTACATTTTGTAGTTTAACTTAATGAAATGTCACGTTTATGGTCAGTAATAATCGCAATCGTCAGCCTGTAAACCCACTGCAGGGCCATAGGCCTCTTCCTAAAGGAAAGTATGGCAGTAATCACCACGCTAGCCCACGAATTATTGGCGATTTCAAGCTCTGAGAAATCCACAATTCTATGTTTTGTCACATAGAGTAAAACTCCAAAAACATTTCTCAAATTCAGGTTTCCTCGCGATATTTCCCTTCACCGTCAGCTGATAATGTTACTAATTTATACATATTAGTAAATGTACACAAATTCGTTGGTACATGCCGAGTTCGACCCCGCGGACATCGGACTGATATTCCACGGGTCCAAACCACTGGATCACCGCGTCTTTAGTAAGGGAGGACTTTAATGCAAAAATAATGGCGACCACCGAACGACACACTATTCATCGCCGGTCGCCACTATCATGCCGGCCTGCAAAAAGCTGACCCCGAAACAAGACCCGCAGAAGCGAATCACTATTACGGGCTTTTTCGCCATACACATGGTGGGTGCACCCCGGTCAGGCTGTGAAATCCTACCATTAAAACAGACCTACATTTATAAACAGATATATAGTTAACAATCATAATTCCTACCTGCCGACTTTAATTCATATTGTGTCAGCAATTCATACTTCCTGTCTCATCTGATAGATACTATGTGTACATTTACTAACATAATTATCTTTTTACCCTTATTCCACCTAAGTATGGTCGGCACAACATTTTCCTCTTTCACTTCAATATCCATTCCCCTTCATACTTAAAACATTTCTGCTCATAGGACATTAGCTAATAATTATTATTCTTTAAAAATCAAAAGTATACAATGATGACATTGTCAGGTGTCTTGGGGAGATGTGTTGCGGAAAGGCAACACAACCATATACGTCCATGCGCTTATTGGCGCAAGCGACCGATCCGAGCCGCTGCGCGAGCGTCACTGAATTACAATTTCACAATGTCTTAATTAGGACACAATACCCCACAACATTGATAAAAATATTAAAATACCTTACATTCTAAATACCTTGGGTAAGACAAGTGAACAACGTAAGATAAATGTCTGTTTTAATAGTTATCTCCTTGAATTTCTATTATATTCTATAATATTCTAATCTGGTCAACGACCCTGGCCCTTAATTGAGACAATTTACAAAATTGTACATTAATGATACAACAACATTGAGATAGATTAAAACGACTTCACGAGACAAAAATAATGGCATTAATAGAGCGTTAGGAATTCCGCAGTGGAATATGAGCCATGCGATGAATCATGATATTTTAATTAAAATTATGACATTAATTCGACTTATAAACAAATAATATACACAAATTAGTACGAATTAATATACTTACAGAAACAAACATAAAAGGAGCGCGATGACGTGAGTTTTAGTGGTGGCTTTTCGTTCGACCTTGGTCACTATTGTGGCCCGACATGATGGGCACACGAGGTTAGCAGGGTTCGGACCAACTGGCGCGATATTCATTCTTGTACTGTAGATTTAAAAAATATGTAAGTATACACATCACACACATGTTATACATATAGAGTATACATATATACACGCCTACAACGCGCTTTCGGGTCGCGTTGCGTGCCGCCGCGCCTTTTACAGAAATACCAAGGTGAAGTCACTTCGTTTTTTGACAGCGTTATAGGTTAGTGACACCAATAGTTGCTAAGCAACAGGTTTTCGTATCGAGGGTCATAAACAGGTTAGTGTAATATAAACCCTAACGTGTAGTTACAAGCCGAGGTGTGCGGTGCACTCTTGAGCTAGTTGTCAAAATAAAATCGGCTGAGTGCCTTAAGCGCTCGCCTTAGTAGTCCGGTGAAGCTGTTAAGACCTTGCTAGGTCAATTACACATCAAGAACACATTAGCCGAGAGGCGATTCCACATCTTCACAGTACGACACAGATAAGAAATTTCGAACTGATTGAAGCTGTTAAGACCTTGCTAGGTCAATTACACATCAAGAACACATTAGCCGAGAGGCGATTCCACATCTTCACAGTACGACACAGATAAGAAATTTCGAACTGATTCCTTCTTGCCGGTATGGTTGCTACTGTGAATATGTGGAGTTGTCCATCGTGGCTAAAGTGTGATTATAAATTATAACAGATATAAGTAGATAATGAGGGAATTATAAAATAAGATATAACAAAATCATTTAAAGTTTCACACGTGTTCTATAAACCGTCGATGACCTTGCCGGATTATGGTATGTAACCGAAATAATTTGCATTATTGTTGTGAACCACGCGTCCTATTGCGTGATCATTTTGTTAATAATTCTTTTTATGTGTTTAATGAGGTACCTCTGTGGTGCCTCTGACTTTGCTCACGTGATAATACTTTTAATTTACCACAGGAACTATATTTGTCTTATATCAATTATTGGATAATTTTGCTGAACTATATCAGGAACATTTCAGTGCTATTATCTCTTTTATTAAACTAATAAACGATCGGATCTTCGTCCTCGTTAAATTAGAATATAAAATATATTAACAATAAAATACACTCTAACGCCACCTAGTGGGGAGTTATACTGAAATAGATAAGTTAAAAAAAATCTAAGAGAAATCACTCAGGTTTATCCAACTATATTGAAGTTTATTAATTTGTGATTAATTGACTATGTCCTGTCCTGATAATTTAAACAATCCTAGAATCAGACCGCAGCGTTACCTACCGGGTCCAATTAATCTAAACCATTCTTAAGTCCATTTGAACACAAAATATTCCATCAAAATCTGTCCAGTCCAGTCATACACACGGACAGAGGAATAACATATACTCGTATAAAGATAATACAAATTAGTTTAATAAGTACTTCCAATGAACATACGAAGTTCGCATTATACACTATATATATAAAACAATACGCCATAATATATAATAGTTTATTAAATTATATATTTATTACTAACATATGTTTAACATATCTATTTACATAAAGTAGTTAGTCTATTTACATAATTATTAATAACAAATATGTATGTATGATAAATGTAATGTAATTATTGTTCGTTACTAAGAATTTACTACTGTTTTTACTACAGTTAATTTGGAGTTTTTGGCGGGATCTTGGTCTGTCATGTAGTGGATTTTATTTTTTATTCATAATCTTGTGTTACTTGACTCTATATTGTGTAAAATTGGTGGTGTTTTATGTAATATAGTTTGTTTATTGTGCATAAGTGAAGTCAATGGAAAATAATACCACGGACCTTGAATTCTGAGATGCCACAAAAATTCCATGGAAAGTTCTAACAAGTTGAATTACATTGTGTAAGTACACATTTAATACCTCTTCTATTTGTAAAGGCAGTATGGAATATTATTTATTATTATTTGGAGTTAAAGACTTAAAAAAAATCAAATTTATTCATGACGTCATTCATAACCAGGATTACTATTTTGTGAAGAATATCTTAAAATGCAGATAATTTTAACTTGGTCTAGTATTCTTGTTAGGTGTCCAAATTAAATAAGAGAATTGTATTGTTTTCCATTAAAATTAGTACATAGTCCATAATTAGTACAACAACAATTTAATAAATACTAAATAAAACGCTATTTACTGCAAATTAAATAGTTTTTTCAAGTATCGCACATATGCTATTTGTTTATTTTGTAGCAACACTGTATGAAATATTAACTGGGGTAATATTTTTTTTTCAACAGATTAAATAGAGACTGTCTCATAATAGCTATGTTATGAACCGGTACATACGACTGCCTGTGATTTATCTTTATTGTCTTGCGAAATAACGATTTGAGAAATGTGTGTTAGTAACAAAATCTATACCAGTAGTGGTGAGCCGGCACTATGCTGGGTTTTTCTCGACATATTTTTGATAAAGATAATTATGCCGAATGTTACTAGTACAAAGTTTTTAAGTATAATAACAGCGCAGGATAATCTGTGTTATCAAATCTAAAAACACCCGTTTGTTTTTTGCTTATGTAATCATCTATAAAATAATATTTAAATTGTAATTAAATATATACTACAATAGGTAGTAATAATAAAGTAATGATTTTGGAATTTAATGTATAAAAATATTTTAACAATAAAGTTATGACAGAAGGTAAAACCACCGTCTCGCGCCACCAAAAACGCGTACGTACCCCTGCGAACCCCTCTTTCGACAATGAAGGCTTTAAGTCTTCAAAACTGTTGAACCTAGATGACGTCAAAGTGTCAATATAGACTACCACGCCCTCTACGACTGGCTTCGCCTTAAACTGCAGGTTCCGCAATCTCGAGAAAGAAGCTCCGCCATTACGCCGTTACGATCCAGGACAAGTCGACCTGGGCTGACGTCTCGCATATGCTGCAAACAACAAAAAAATCCTACACTTCCACCATTTCCCCGTTCATGAGGTGCACCCGCGCACGAAGGCACCCTAGAACCTGGTGTTAGTCGTTCTGGACCGCACCCAGGAAGAGAAGGCCATGACCTCTCAACTCTTTGCGGCCTCTCCAGCGTTATCGTCGAGCCTCCGCGCAAAACGTCCGTACCCTCATAGTGTCATAATTATCAGGTGTACGGATCCTCTGCACGTAACTGCCTACGTCTCAGATATGTTGAGTGCCTCGGTGACTATTCCACTAAGGAATGCTCCTGCACCCCAACCTTCACTGACCCTCCGAGCTGCGTGTTGTGCCGCGGCATGGGTCATACATCGAATTATAGCGGATGTCTCCGCATTCCCCGCATGAAATGCCCCCGCTATCCCAAGCTAGATTCCCAGTCTAAGATGCCTGCCGTCTCCGCTCGCCCTTGACCTCCGCCTCTCACGTTTGCACAGAGCGTTTCCGAGACAATCGAGTATCTCTCGTGCACCGGCAGCGTCCGCACGGTGCCCTCAGGCCCAGTGGGCTCCTAAACTCACATCCTAACCTACACCTCGGCCTCAGGCGGCTTAGCCTGCACAGGCTGACCCGCCCTTTCCCTTTCCGGCATCGACTGGCTCGCTCAACTGCTCCTCGTTCAAGAAGTATCTGAAATCATAGCTTTCAATGCGATGATCAATACTAGCTCAAATCTAGGTCTCTTAAGTGCTTGTAAAAATGAAACAGCACCATTCCTAGACGATATCGCACACGCCCTTAGTCAGGTACATACTACGAACATTATGTGTATATGATATTATTTTAATACTTAATTGGTTTTAAGCTTTGAGCACAATCTTATCTAAAATGGTAAACACTTTAAACCTAGAGACGAGTGCCTGTCAAGTGTAGCTGCTGGAATACTCCCATAGATACTTGGTGACAGATTTTAAATTTAACAGTGGTAGCTAGCCAAGTGGACTTAAAAAATGCCTAACCACAATACTATGGCTTCACCGCGATGATTTCTTTTACCGAAAGCTCAAACTGCGTCACAAAGTCACCTTCTACGTCTACGTCGATCAACGCAGTGACCGAATACGCTATCGCATCCACCATCGCTTTTATAAGAGCCAAGGGATGTGTTGAATTGTTACTACCATGTATATGGAATAAACCCGTCATAGAGACTCATTTAGTTTGTAACTTGTCTATATCATACAACAAAAAGCTTGCGAACCGGAATGACGATAGCGACTGACAATGCATTTTAGAATTCTCGATTGTCACTATTGTCTATAAATTGTACTATGCTTTTTATCAAATATAGTGCAGTCATTTTGTCGTTCTACAATAAAAAAACAAACGTTGTTTATCAAAGTAATTAATTCTAAGAACGAGACAGTGCAGTGTTTTGTTATGAACGACACAATTAGAAAACAGTGCGTCATTTAACTGAAGGTAAACATATACGGATGTTATCTAAAAGCCACTAGAGACAATAAGATAACGTGAACTATTACAATATTATCATGAAATACCTTAACAAACATGTAAAACGAAGTGTAAAGTTTTGTGCGACAATCTTAGAGGCTTATATAAGTGTATATATATATATCTATACTAATATTATAAAGATGTAAAGTTTGTGAGTTTGTGACGTTGTAGGGGGTAATCTCAGGAACTACTAAACCGATTTTGAAAATTTTTTTGCGAATAGAAAGCCACGTTATTTGTGATGACACTCACGGCTATATATATCATCTCATATATATATCAAGGCTATATATATCATCACGCTAAAACAATTAGGAACGGAGCAACAATTAGAAATGTTTTAAAATCGGGGCTTTTTTCCTTTTGAGAGCTTCCGCTGCGTCTTAGCCCAGAATAACTATTCCACGCTTACGAAGTCGCGGGCAGAAGCTATTAACAAATTATATTATCTATACTAATATTATAAAGAGGTAAAGTTCGTGAGATTGTAGGGGGTAATATCTGGGGAGTCGGAGAAAAAATGGTCGAACTTAAACGTTTCTTACGAACGCTGTCTTAACGATGAGAGATATATGATTGCATTCTAGAGAAAAGTTGTAGCTTGATAATACCTATTACCGCCCAAAGAAGTGGGCACGGGTCAGCTAGTATAAACGTTGGGTGATGTTGTAAAGGCCAAAACGAATAGAATATTGATTAAGGTAGCTATGTTGTAATTGTACGTCAATAACCTGTATATGTCTTCATCTGTAGGTTGACCACGATCAAATATTTTTAAATCTGTTTTTTAGTTACTTTGATATTCACCAATATGCCTAATACATACTTTCTAACACAGGTAGCTGCAGAAGGAACAGAGACAACGAAATTATAATGTCAGTGTAATTTTTTTCTTCCACAAATGAAATAAATATGAAAGTAAATATTATTAACAGCACATATAACGTATAAGTCATCGTCCAAACCTTAAATAGAACTAAAAAAATTACTCTAAACAATGCATCATAACGTCTTGGCCCATAGTTAGTTTTGAATAGTCACAAACCGACCAATATCTAAATCACTATAGATATATTTCCTATTCGGTTATGAGGAATTCTCTTTTTTCTCTTCGAAATTCAAATCCAGTAGTGAAATAAAAAATGAACTTACTGAAAGAATTTCCTTTCCAATAAAAAATAAAATTCCAAATCGATTTACAAATGATGAATATTTGGTAAGAAACATCAACAAAAAAGTTACAAAGGAATTGCGAACTCCTTTTTGAAGTCTGTTAAAAATTAATAAAAATAAAATATAGCCTATATAACTCAGGAATAATGTAACTTCATATTAGTAGAATATTAAAAAATTGAATAAGTAGTTTCGAATGTTACCTCGGTACAGTCCTCGCCAATCTTTTTGGCCGCTCTGAATATAGCCGTAAGTTCAGGTTAAAATGTTATTATAATTAAAAGTTAAAAGATAAAATGTTATTATCGGGATCTAAAATAAATGTTATGTATACTTAAATCGACTCATTGTGTTACATACATACAATATAATACATATATATACCTAATTTGTGCTCTATGCAACTATCTTCAGAAGGGTCAAAAGTTTGGCGCGTACGGTAATCAGTTGCCAAGATAAACTACCAAGAAACTGTTTTTATAAAGAGGTGAATTTTTATGGAAATAAAAAATAAGTTTTGTCTCGTCGTATTAATAGCATAGAAATAAATACATATCCAATAAATTTCCTTTAAGGCTCAATAACGTCAAAACTACTAAACGGATCAGAATTTGACTATGACCATTCAATACGGAATCCTTCGTAGTTATAGGCTATTTTTGAAGTTATACTTCTTTTGGCGTCTTAGAGAAAAATTATGAGAGTAAATTTTTAAGATGCGCTCGCACACCGTTACGAAAACTCGACACCCTGAAGTTAGCTATAGTCAACATTTTGTTTCTTTGTATTTGTTGTTTGTATTTCTTTGTATTGAAACTTTCAATGTATTAAATACCTTTTTTCTATTGTTAGTGTCGTTTTTTCTACAAGCGTAGAACAAGACGAAAGATACAATTTTTGAAAAGATTTTTATTTTGTTACGCCAATGAAGTATAACTTCTAACGCGTGCACATAAGTATACACTACTTTTTTTAATTTGTAGATTCGATTGACCCCTTTCCTTTTTTTTACTCAACAAAGTGGATGGGAATTGGCTACTAGGTAAAATATATTATAGGTAATTTTGCACATTCAACAGTGAATTAAATATATAGATTTTTTTATTATGTAATACAATATAGTAGGAATTATTTTTATAATACGATATACATTTGTAAGTAAAAAGGTGTGTTAAAACAAACGCTCTTATAATCCTCAGTTATGGTTTATCGTAAAATTCAATCCTGTATAAAACAGTCCACGGCTTCATATGATTTTGATAATATAACTGGGGGTTATGTTTTACGGGGAAAATATACAAACATTTTGAATACTCAACTTACTCTAAGGATTAAACTAAAATAATAATTTTAAAAAATTATGAGCCAGTAAAATTTATATGACATTCGCTGTCCACAATATCAATTAGTATTTTCCGATGCTCACCGACATTATTTATTTATGTTACTCCTTCCCTAAAATATACCAATACATGAGAAATATGATTGGTAAACATTTCAGACATATGTCAATCATTTCACAGAAATATCTTTATCAAGATTATTCTTCCTCCCAGTCTTTAATTATATTATTTATATATACGATGAATCACCATTGCAGTTGCTCTATATTTTTAACAATGTTTGTCATTGTCAGGAAATGACGCAAACCAGGACAGATATCCACTAACACATAATGTTATCAGGTTTTGAATTACAACGTTATGCGGCTAATAACCGTCCGAGGTTAATTTTAGTACATGTTGGGTTTAATTTATTACAGTGAGATAAATGAATGAACAAAATAGTCTTTCTCGTTTTTGGGTATTTTATAATCATAATATTATAAAATTCTTAAAATTCAGACAGTTGATACTGAAGACAGCTGAAGATCGTTAACTGGTGCGTATAATTAAGTGAGTAGTCACAATATACAACTATAGTCACTTATGATATTCTGGGTTTAAAACAACAACACTACGAGTGCTGTTGTGACGATTTGTTGAACGATAAGTGCATGAAACTTAAAATTACAACGAAGAAAAAAGGTTACGTTGAAAGTACAAATCTTTTAATGCTCGCTTGTAACTATATTCCGGGACCTAGCTTTTAATTGCAGCATCTATCCTGGCGACGAATACCCTTGAAATTAAATCCTCATTCTAAACGTTACAGCTAACTAAGAACTAAACCTTACATTGAATTCTGTAAATTCGATTTAAGACCGATAGTTTCATGAATTTTATAGGTTTTTTTTTCGAACTGTTTACGCTATTGGCCTAGTAAGGCCTTATAATAGCTTCACCGGACTACTGTCTTTTTTTTATACAGCTAAATATAACTTTTTGGTTAATCGGCCCTTAGTACTTCGACCACGCTACTAGACATTACAGACGAGAGAAAGATACAATTTTTGAAAAGATTTTTATTTTGTTACGCCAATGAAGTATAACTTCTAACGCGTGCACATAAGTATACACTACTTTTTTTAATTTGTAGATTCGATTGACCCCTTTCCTTTTTTTTACTCAACAAAGTGGATGGGAATTGGCTACTAGGTAAAATATATTATAGGTAATTTTGCACATTCAACAGTGAATTAAATATATAGATTTTTTTATTATGTAATACAATATAGTAGGAATTATTTTTATAATACGATATAAATTTGTAAGTAAAAAGGTGTGTTAAAACAACGCTCTTATATTCGTCAGTTATGGTTTATCGTAAAATTCAATTCTGTATAAAACAGTCCACGGCTTCATATGATTTTTATAATATAACTGGGGGTTATGTTTTACGGGGAAAATATACAAACATTTTGAATACTCAACTTACTCTAAGGATTAAACTAAAATAATAATTTTAAAAAATTATGAGCCAGTAAAATTTATATGACATTCGCTGTCCACAATATCAATTAGTATTTTCCGATGCTCACCGACATTATTTATTTATGTTACTCCTTCCCTAAAATATACCAATACATGAGAAATATGATTGGTAAACATTTCAGACATATGTCAATCATTTCACAGAAATATCTTTATCAAGATTATTCTTCCTCCCAGTCTTTAATTATATTATTTATATATACGATGAATCACCATTGCAGTTGCTCTATATTTTTAACAATGTTTGTCATTGTCAGGAAATGACGCAAACCAGGACAGATATCCACTAACACATAATGTTATCAGGTTTTGAATTACAACGTTATGCGGCTAATAACCGTCCGAGGTTAATTTTAGTACATGTTGGGTTTAATTTATTACAGTGAGATAAATGAATGAACAAAATAGTTTTTCTCGTTTTTGGGTATTTTATAATCATAATATTATAAAATTCTTAAAATTCAGACAGTTGATACTGAAGACAGCTGAAGATCGTTAACTGGTGCGTATAATTAAGTAAGTAGTCACAATATACAACTATAGTCACTTATGATATTCTGGGTTTAAAACAACAACACTACGAGTGCTGTTGTGACGATTTGTTGAACGATAAGTGCATGAAACTTAAAATTACAACGAAGAAAAAAGGTTACGTTGAAAGTACAAATCTTTTAATGCTCGCTTGTAACTATATTCCGGGACCTAGCTTTTAATTGCAGCATCTATCCTGGCGACGAATACCCTTGAAATTAAATCCTCATTCTAAACGTTACAGCTAACTAAGAACTAAACCTTACATTGAATTCTGTAAATTCGATTTAAGACCGATAGTTTCATGAATTTTATAGGTTTTTTTTTCGAACTGTTTACGCTATTGGCCTAGTAAGGCCTTATAATAGCTTCACCGGACTACTGTCTTTTTTTTATACAGCTAAATATAACTTTTTGGTTAATCGGCCCTTAGTACTTCGACCACGCTACTAGACATTACAGACGAGATAGCCCTCAAACGCTGTTTACAATGTGGTCCGGTGAAGCTGTTAAGACCTAGCTTAGTCAATAGCGTAGTCAGTACGAAAAAAAAATAGCTGTTTACAATACAAATCAAATATCTAATTACTTATTTCGAACTAAATACACGCACTTCAATATCTCAAACGCTGTTTACAATGTGGTCCGGTGAAGCTGTTAAGACCTCGCTTGGTAAATAGCGTAGTCAGTTCGAAAAAAAAAATAGCTGTGTACAATACAAATCAAATATCTAATTACTTATTTCGAACTAAATCCACGCACTTCAATATCAATCCAAAATTGACTCACGACAAATAACCAAATAGTTTTAATTAATATTTTATAAATATCCAATTATTATAAAAAAATATATAATTATCTATACTAAAGACCTTGAAATACGATATACCTAAATGCCTTAAACCAGTTAGACAAGGATGTATTACATACATCCTATACATACTATAGTATAGTCCTATACACACTAGTTTTAAAATATAGATACTACTAATCATAAAGACTATAGATGCAATAACGAGGAACAAAACGCCGACTTCCTTGAATTTTTTGTCTATTTTTTACTTCAAAAGACCTTGAGCTCTCAAATGCGATGGTATACAAAAACGGCGTGCCAACATTGTTCTCCTATAAGGTCATAATAAAACTAACAGTATAGTGGGCAAAATAAAAGCAAACTCTTTGAATTAAAAAAAATGTAGGTGTTTTTATTATTACTTTATGGTTTTATGAGATATAAATAATTAATTTGTATGTTCTGTGTATTTTAATTAGAAATAATCCAAAACTTTTGAGGCAAGAGTTTTTGGCGGGATTTTAGTCATGTACTGGATTTTATACTTTATACATAATCTTGTGTTACTTGTCTCTATATTCTGTAAAATTGGTGGTGTTTTATGTAATATAGTTTGGTTATTGTGCATAAGTGAAGTGAATAGAAAATAATACCAAGGAGCATGAATTCTGAGAGGCCACAAAATTTCCCTGGAAAGTTGTAACAAGGGAGCCACCATCTTGTTGGAACATTAACATTGAAATTATCGCACGACACTAACTTGTAATAGTAGTAACTACTCGACAATGGCAGTAATAATCTAAAAGACTGGTTGCCAAAGAGAAAGTTAAAAAAAAAATTTAAGTCAAACATCATCTAATTATTCATAGAAATAAAATAATTAAATTGCATAAGTTCTCTATTTTTTCAACCAATCAATAGACGATATGCATCGATCTGGATTATTAATTACATATAAAGTAATTTATCCGAACGAATTTCCTTGTAACGTATGATTATCATAATTTCAACAAATGTTCAGAAAGCATGTCAATTATCGCATCAAATTACGTAAAATAAAACATATTCAAGATAAACGAATAATTTCATTAGTGGGTGGGTATATTCAATTGTTACACAATATAAACGGAACAGACACGAAAGGTCTGCAACTAAAACAATATTTTTCTCGGCCATTTTTGTATACTCGGCCGCGCCCATACTTGGAAAGTGGAGTTTAAACAAATCACTACTAATTACTTAGTGGATAATATACTTTTATCTAATGCTAATAACATTAGGCCGCCAGGACAGCGACGGCCATTGATTAATACTGTATTCTTGGCAGTCATCGTTGTTATTAAACGGTGCTATTTACGATCAGTTATTGAGCAAGTGTTTGCCATTTTAAAATTGACAAAAAAGAACATTTCCACAGCCTCTTCAGTCGCAGAGTAATTCAAAACGAAATACTTCAAAATATTAAAGCAACATGACCCAATAATCGCAAGCGCAGCTGCAATAGAATGCGAGTCGGTTTGCGCGTTGCCAAACAACAAACATTAAAAAGAAGAATGATATAAGTATTATTTTAAAATAAAATGCGAATACTCACATTAGTAATGACGCGATACAAAAACACCTGTTATAATAAAAATAGGCGAATTTGTTAAGCCAGAAATATTATAAAATCGAACACAACCGCACTGTAGTATACACGTTACTCAACTAAAAATGTACGCTACACCGTATACACGTAGTATATAGACAACATGGACAATGAAAGAAATCGTCTGCGAATGTTTCCGTCTCGCTCTTATGAATAGGTACGTACAATTAAAAACCAGTCGAACGGCTGAATCATAGAGTTAAGGCCACTCCAGATGATCACGATATCGGTTGTTCGTAGTAACATATTTTAACGACGTATCTATGATAAAATGTGTAACAGTAATTACAAATTATTTAATACTAAGTAGTCGGTATAACAATCTTATATTATATTCCTAGCCGAGTATAGTTTACGTTCATTCAATTTTTTAAATTTTGTCATTCATACCATAACACGTACCATTATAGTGACTTTAACCAAAGATATATGAACTTCTATTATTAGGGTCAATGTTCTATGAACAGTTGCCTAAATTTGACATATGACCCAAATTTATACGCCCTATGGATAACGCAGCGTGGCCGCGTGGCGCAAGCCACTAGGTTATTACTTCATACTTAGTTAATTTGATACAAACACACGAGATGCGGTACTATTCTGTTTTTCACCATCTTTATATGTCGTCTTCGTATCTTGTTGTTTCGTCAGGCACAAATGTTTTGTTAGTTATATTGTTCCAAAATAACATTTGCGTGTTATTCACATAATTTATATATGAAATTTTTGGACGATTTCAGTTTACCTCAGTTCTTCTCATTTGTAAAACAATTTAAATAAATTGTCTAACCGAAAGTGCCACTATACTTCTTCTTCCATGTCTTTTTTTTTCGAACTCATTACCCTATTGACCTAGCAAGGTTTTAACAGCTTCACCGGATCTGTAGTCCGGTGAAGCTGTTAAGACCTTGCTTGGTCGATAGCGTAGTCAGTACGAAAAAAAAAGCTTCACCGGACTACCGCTTCTTCCATGTCTTTTGTATTCAGAATGAATAGTTTCGACAAAGTTCTTCAAACTACCTACTACCTGTACCATGTCAGTTGTGTCTTTTATGTTTTTACTCAAATATCCACAACAATATTTACACACTATATAATGCAAACTTAGAATATAAAAACACATAGACAGTAGAAAACTAATATAAATATAGTAGATACATGATCTACTATATAATAAGCAAAATGTGTATATGTTTGGAAAATATTTTTATATGTGATAATTATGTTGTGAAGTAATATATAACAAACAAATTCTTTCTACAAATTCGTACGTCTAAAGAACACCACATTGAATATGTACACAAAAAAAAAGTTTCAGAAGAAAATAAAAAAAATCATGTATTTGTAAAATAAATTTATATTTAAGAATTACTTAATAAAAAAATTAATAAACATTTTAAATGACAATAATAATATTCTCAATGGTGTTTTTTGAGTTCTTTCTTCCTTTATCGATGTACAGACATTTCTCCGTTTTCACAACGACTGTGTTCAAGTAATATTAATTCTTTTTAAACTTCTGTGTTTGAGCTACCCCTAAAACTGTAGTTATCGATTTAGAATTAGTAATCCACCCCTCATACCTATAACTCATATAGTTCATAGTTGTATTTTGTTCGTAAACTGGAATTTGAAGACACGCAAGTCTAGAAATGTTGACATATCAAAATTAAATTATATTCCTCAAATACAAAATCCGATAGATATCGCAATATATTTAGATATCTCATAATTATAATGTATATCAACTAATTTTATACAAATATACAAATATACATATAAAATATGTAATCAAAATCAAGTATGTGAGTATGTAGTAGATAATAGTAGGTACAGAACAATAAATTTTTGCTTAAAGCATAAGACTTACATATTTAAACATATGTTCTTAAAGTTCATCTAGAATTGAAAGGTATATAGAGAAAAATATTAACGACTTTACAATGAAATCGGCCATTTCAAAAACCGTACAAGTCATTTTTTTCGGATATTCTTTTTTCATTCAATTTTTTAAATTTTGTCATTCATACCATAACACGTACCATTATAGTGACTTTAACCAAAGATATATGAACTTCTATTATTAGGGTCAATGTTCTATGAACAGTTGCCTAAATTTGACATATGACCCAAATTTATACGCCCTATGGATAACGCAGCGTGGCCGCGTGGCGCAAGCCACTAGGTTATTACTTCATACTTAGTTAATTTGATACAAACACACGAGATGCGGTACTATTCTGTTTTTCACCATCTTTATATGTCGTCTTCGTATCTTGTTGTTTCGTCAGGCACAAATGTTTTGTTAGTTATATTGTTCCAAAATAACATTTGCGTGTTATTCACATAATTTATATATGAAATTTTTGGACGATTTCAGTTTACCTCAGTTCTTCTCATTTGTAAAACAATTTAAATAAATTGTCTAACCGAAAGTGCCACTATACTTCTTCTTCCATGTCTTTTTTTTTCGAACTCATTACCCTATTGACCTAGCAAGGTTTTAACAGCTTCACCGGATCTGTAGTCCGGTGAAGCTGTTAAGACCTTGCTTGGTCGATAGCGTAGTCAGTACGAAAAAAAAAGCTTCACCGGACTACCGCTTCTTCCATGTCTTTTGTATTCAGAATGAATAGTTTCGACAAAGTTCTTCAAACTACCTACTACCTGTACCATGTCAGTTGTGTCTTTTATGTTTTTACTCTAATATCCACAACAATATTTACACACTATATAATGCAAACTTAGAATATAAAAACACATAGACAGTAGAAAACTAATATAAATATAGTAGATACATGATCTACTATATAATAAGCAAAATGTGTATATGTTTGGAAAATATTTTTATATGTGATAATTATGTTGTGAAGTAATATATAACAAACAAATTCTTTCTACAAATTCGTACGTCTAAAGAACACCACATTGAATATGTACACAAAAAAAAAGTTTCAGAAGAAAATAAAAAAAAAATAAATTTATATTTAAAAATGACTTAATAAAAAAATTAAAAAACATTTTAAATGACAATAATAATATTCTCAATGGTGTTTTTTGAGTTCTTTCTTCCTTTATCGATGTACAGACATTTCTCCGTTTTCACAACGACTGTGTTCAAGTAATATTAATTCTTTTTAAACTTCTGTGTTTGAGCTACCCCTAAAACTGTAGTTATCGATTTAGAATTAGTAATCCACCCCTCATACCTATAACTCATATAGTTCATAGTTGTATTTTGTTCGTAAACTGGAATTTGAAGACACGCAAGTCTAGAAATGTTGACATATCAAAATTAAATTATATTCCTCAAATACAAAATCCGATAGATATCGCAATATATTTAGATATCTCATAATTATAATGTATATCAACTAATTTTATACAAATATACAAATATACATATAAAATATGTAATCAAAATCAAGTATGTGAGTATGTAGTAGATAATAGTAGGTACAGAACAATAAATTTTTGCTTAAAGCATAAGACTTACATATTTAAACATATGTTCTTAAAGTTCATCTAGAATTGAAAGGTATATAGAGAAAAATATTAACGACTTTACAATGAAATCGGCCATTTCAAAAACCGTACAAGTCATTTTTTTCGGATATTCTTTTATTCTGTGAACGCTTCCTTAAGGTCGCCTACCTTAACCATATTCTGGGTAAGACCTACGTTAATACATCCCTTCCTTTTTAAACGAGGATCCATAATTGACGTTCAGTGTTAAAACATCATAAGTATGACTTAAGCTGTTTTTGAACGCATTACTCCATGGTAATTTACATCACTGTTAACTTATATAATAGCACAGTTTCTCAACACCCGAAATATAATTTATAAAAAGCACCTTGAAAGATACATCAGCTCTCTGATTTCCGAGGAAAAAAAATCATTACATAAGCAAAGATATTGAATCTCTTAGTGCACATTTGGATATCAAAATTATGTACTCGGTGTATAAAGAAAAAACAATACTAGCCATCAAATACTATTATTCTAGAAGAGCATATTCAATTTTATCTATACATACTTAACTGGCCAACCGCAAACGTTGAAGACAATGCAGAAAAGAAAATTATAAAGAATTTGATCATACCATAATTGTATGAAACTGTTAACACATAACATCATAAGATAATATTTTTTAGCATTTTTCTCAAGAATATTAATTGAAAATGTGATTAATATTTTTGTTTTTTTTTTCATAATAATTAGTACCTTACTATTACTGAGTATATATTACTATTACTCCTGATCAAATGTCATAAGTCACATAAAGTATTTTCATTAATACTGTTTATTAATTACCAAGGCTAACTGATTTTTTAATCTACTAACATTTGATAATTATATTTATCCCAAAACAGTTTTTCGAAATGTCTTTATTTGTGAATGAGACTATATTTAATAACGGTGTGTCTTATATCGTTTTTAAAATTATCAATCGAAGTATTAATTGGTATTTTAAAACTCTATAATTAAATAAAAATGTCGCGACTCAATAGTTACTTACTTAAAAAAACTAAGTTACTTAGGTTTTTCTTCAATTCCCAATGTGATCCGATATTTAGATTTAGATTGTTTATTAGCTGCATTATGTCGCATGAAAGAAGAGACACAGAAGAGCACAACGTCTGACGCTTTGAAAAAAAAAGTTTTTTTAAATGATTTGTGAAAGAATTCTAGAAAATGCTTATAACTTCTCACTGGAGAAATAATATAGCTATGCCTACTTTCTGTGTGAAAAAGGTCGATGAACATTTTCAGCAGTTTTTAATTAACTCAAGCATAAACAAATAGGCACAAGGACTCATCAATTCAGATTTATTAATACACACATTTTATCGGTATACGTTTAGGGTTTGATATGTTGCCAACACTTTTAAATACACCAAGCTCATTCGCTGGACAGCTTCTGTATTCTACACTCTATTCTAGTTATACCGTGTTCAAATCAAAATAGAAGATATTAAATAATTTCCAGTAAGTATTAGAAGTAGTAGAAAGTGTAATAGAAGTATGTTGTAGTCGAATTTTTGTTGCTTCTGTATATAAAAAAAAAGTAAACTAATCGATGGCTGACGAATGTGATTTGTTTGTTTTAGTAATATTTTATTTTGTATACACAATGTAATTCACCTGATATTTACAAAATAAAATATTACTAAAACAAACAAATCACATTCGTCAGCCATCGATTAGTTTACTTTTTTTTTATATACAGAAGCAACAAAAATAAATATCAGGTGAATTACATTGTGTAAGTACACATTTAATACCTCTTCTATTTGTACAGGCAGAATGTAATATTATTTATTATTATTTGGAGATAAAGACTTTAAAAAATCAAATTTATTCATGACGTCATTCATAACCAGGATTACTATTTTGTGAAGAATATCTTAAAATGCAGATAATTTTAACTTGGTCTAGTATTCTTGTTAGGTGTCCAAATTAAATAAGAGAATTGTATTGTTTTCCATTAAAATTAGTACATAGTCCATAATTAGTACAACAACAATTTAATAAATACTAAATAAAACGCTATTTACGGCAAATTAAATAGTTTTTTCAAGTATCAGACATATGCTATTTGTTTATTTTGTTGCAACACTGTATGAAATATTAACTGGGGTAATATTTTTTTTTCAACAGATTAAATAGAGACTGTCTCATAATAGCTATGTTATGAACCGGTACATACGACTGCCTGTGATTTATCTTTATTGTCTTGCGAAATAACGATTTGAGAAATGTGTGTTAGTAACAAAATCTATACCAGTAGTGGTGAGCCGGCACTATGCTGGGTTTTTCTCGACATATTTTTGATAAAGATAATTATGCCGAATGTTACTAGTACAAAGTTTTTAAGTATAATAACAGCGCAGGATAATCTGTGTTATCAAATCTAAAAACACCCGTTTGTTTTTTGCTTATGTAATCATCTATAAAATAATATTTAAATTGTAATTAAATATATACTACAATAGGTAGTAATAATAAAGTAATGATTTTGGAATTTAATGTATAAAAATATTTTAACAATAAAGTTATGACAGAAGGTAAAACCACCGTCTCGCGCCACCAAAAACGCGTACGTACCCCTGCGAACCCCTCTTTCGACAATGAAGGCTTTAAGTCTTCAAAACTGTTGAACCTAGATGACGTCAAAGTGTCAATATAGACTACCACGCCCTCTACGACTGGCTTCGCCTTAAACTGCAGGTTCCGCAATCTCGAGAAAGAAGCTCCGCCATTACGCCGTTACGATCCAGGACAAGTCGACCTGGGCTGACGTCTCGCATATGCTGCAAACAACAAAAAAATCCTACACTTCCACCATTTCCCCGTTCATGAGGTGCACCCGCGCACGAAGGCACCCTAGAACCTGGTGTTAGTCGTTCTGGACCGCACCCAGGAAGAGAAGGCCATGACCTCTCAACTCTTTGCGGCCTCTCCAGCGTTATCGTCGAGCCTCCGCGCAAAACGTCCGTACCCTCATAGTGTCATAATTATCAGGTGTACGGATCCTCTGCACGTAACTGCCTACGTCTCAGATATGTTGAGTGCCTCGGTGACTATTCCACTAAGGAATGCTCCTGCACCCCAACCTTCACTGACCCTCCGAGCTGCGTGTTGTGCCGCGGCATGGGTCATACATCGAATTATAGCGGATGTCTCCGCATTCCCCGCATGAAATGCCCCCGCTATCCCAAGCTAGATTCCCAGTCTAAGATGCCTGCCGTCTCCGCTCGCCCTTGACCTCCGCCTCTCACGTTTGCACAGAGCGTTTCCGAGACAATCGAGTATCTCTCGTGCACCGGCAGCGTCCGCACGGTGCCCTCAGGCCCAGTGGGCTCCTAAACTCACATCCTAACCTACACCTCGGCCTCAGGCGGCTTAGCCTGCACAGGCTGACCCGCCCTTTCCCTTTCCGGCATCGACTGGCTCGCTCAACTGCTCCTCGTTCAAGAAGTATCTGAAATCATAGCTTTCAATGCGATGATCAATACTAGCTCAAATCTAGGTCTCTTAAACGCCATATCTAGTTTTCCCACCATCGCGGCCATACAACGTCTCGCGCGCGCCTTAGTTTCGATTAAATAAAGCCTTTTAGTATAGATAGAATAAATCCGCGTATTTATATCTATCTTTACCTAGAGCGACCGAACATGGGGAGTAGAGTAACCTTGTTATTTCTATTTAGATCACGGTGCCGCACCGGCGCCGTTTAATAATCACTTAGATTCGATCTTTTTTAACATGCGTGCTTAGGCGCACGCTCGCGAGATTCTCCGTCACGGGGCCCCTCATTCGATACCGCACATACGTCGCGTTTTGTCCGATAACATCTCGAGCCTAGGTCGTCCCTCGAAGTGGAACCCTCGAGCTGTTACTAGCGCGATACAGTGACTCATTCACATCACTTGTACACATGACGATCACCTTAAATACGTGCACACATTATACACATGGTGTAAGGCTTTTATTTTTTTGCGCATATGCGAACTTTATATTCATACACATATACAATGATAAATCAATCCAAAAATATAATCCATGTACAAGTACATATACTTCCATATAGAACTTCAGGTGTATGATTCACTAATGAATATATCGACGGGAGAAAGCGAATATGTCATAACTTGCATTTTTGGCTAAATCACTTTTTCCATATTCTTGTATAAAAAAAATACCACATCGAATGGTGTGGGGCTGATTTTCCTACGATTAAATTTTCCATTGATACGACCTCAGTTTTTTGCCTAGTTTTAGTACTATACATAAAAAATGTAATTTTTTAAATAGCTTTTTGGTTCTGGTATAAAATTGGATTTTTCAAGTTCACGACAATTCCGCTTTCTTCTTTCGATATGTATGAATAGCTCAGAATAGTTTAGCTAGGTTAGATCCGTGGTATCGACAATAGCCCAAGCTGAGGAGTGCCGCGCACACTCGAGCTAGTTATATAACTACAATCGGCTGAGTACCTTAAGCGCTCGCCTTAGTAGTCCGCTGAAACTGTAAAGGCCTTGACAGGCAAACAGTGTGTTACATAAAAAAAAAGCATAAAAACGAATGGTTCGTGTCAAACTACATCAGCGTAATGTACTCAGTTATGAAAAAAAACACTCGATATTCATGATCCATAGAGGATGTAATTTCTTACTAACAGGCTATCGTTCCACTAGCAATATGGATCGTAAAACACGTGTTAAGCTTCTATTATTATTGCTTGACGTAATATCTCAGGAATGCGTAATACAAATTACACTAAAAGTTTTTGTGAAGTGTCAAACTCGTTGGCCGATTTAATAATGCATGGCAACGCATTAGTACAGAACTTGACATTTGATTTGGCGCCTCCACGCGTCGGGGTGTCGAGCGAGACATCTGGTTAAGATCGGCTTGCTTCGATTTTGTAAAGCGTGCTCTCTGTCGCACAGCGCAATCAATGTTATAAATAAAGATAAAACGTTATACGAACGTTGTGGCACTGGGGTGTTCAGGTGGTACCGCACCGTGGCCTTCCCGGCAGGTTTCGCGCTCGCCGGCTCCCTGCTCTGGGAGCTAAAGACAGAAAGATGGCCGTCGTGGTAGGGACAGCGCTGCATTCTGACTGCGGCAAATAAAAAACATTTCAAACGATGACTAACCAGATTTTATTAAATCAAAAAGTTATAACACGTAATACGATATGATTAAATATAAATAAAAAATATTATTTTAGCCACATTTTGCATTAGATATGGTTAGCTATAAAATGTTCCTAAATACGCGTTGCAGTTGGGGCAATAATGATTTGCGTTGTTGCAGGAATTCATACAGTAGGGAACGCACACGCACGGCCAGCAACTGAAATTTAAAAAATCATATATATAAATTTTGACACCGTTATAATAATAGAAATTGGTGAAATATTAGGATGATGTTAGTGGAAAAAAATTTATCTTTCTTGTCTGTCTATATGTTCCTTTTTATATCAAAACTAGCCTCGGAAGCTCTCAAGAGGAGAAAAAAAACGATTTTGAAACATTCTTCATTGGTGCTCCGCTCCTATTGGTCTTAGCGTGATGATATATAGCCTATAACCTTCCTCGATAAATGAACTATACAACACTGGAAGGATTTTTCAAATCGGACTAGTACCTCTTTATAATATTAGTATAGATGTCTACGCTATTGGCTTGACGGGTTTTCACAGCTTCACCGAACTAGTAAGCTCAAGGGTGCCAAAGTGGCCGACCCTCGTCTTGTTGCCTTGGATCTATCTATCTACCAACACCGTGAATCTATGTAAGCTAAACTAAGCTGGCTATTCTGATATACAGGAACTCGTGAGTTATACATGTGTACCCGCATGTGTGCCTATATGTTCTTTCTATTCTCTTAAATAATATAATGGATTTTAAAACAGTTCTCACTAACGTTTAGTGAATGTCTTTCAGGATGTTGGTGATGTAATATAAAGTTGATGTATTCTAATGTACTTTAATAATTATATCAAAATAATGTACATACATAAACATAAAAATCTGAGATGGTATATATCTAGTACCCAAGGATAACTCATTTTTATTTTGTATATATTATTACCGAAATATAGGTTACTTGCGACGCTGTTATGATTCAAAATCAAAATCAAAAAAACATACTAACGTGTCATTTCACTGAATATCTAAGAAGATATTTTAAATTTAGAATTACGTTCAATAAAAAAAGTCGATTATGTAAAGATACCTAAGAAGTTCTTTTGATTTTTATGAACTGTAAATATTAAAGTATAATAAATAGATTCATCTGACTGATTTTAAAATATTGACTTTTTAAAGCTATGATGACTTAGTTGATAGCATGTTCGTACACCGCGTCCATGGACGTACGTTCGAATACGTGTAACTAGATCTGAGATTTCCATGAAGGAAACATCGTGACGAAATCATATCATTGTAGCTACTACTGTCAGGTTGAAAAT
>MU160920.1:0-20563 GCA_015888305.1 Antheraea pernyi
CGGATAAAGAATGGTTGACGGGTTTTTTGTAACGACACCCGAGTCTTACTTTAAGATGTCCTCAAGCAACAAGTCTTAAGAGTGTCTTAAAATATTATTTTTTTCTGCATACAAAAATTGCTCAAGTTTGTTTGTATCTTTAATACAAAGTTATTAAATAAATAATTTGTTGATTTAACATGTAATATTGTTTTCATTAGCAATCCCTGTGTCTTGTTACTTTTGACCCACAATGTGTTACTTTCGACCTGCTTACGTGGTCGAACGTAACAACCGACGATTTTTTTTAAACTCTTTGTTATTCATATAAAACACACCGTAATACAATAATTCGAGTTACCAGTGTAAAGAACATAAACTGAATTTATATGTGGTTATATTAATTTAATGACAATAATAACAACCAGCTAGAAATCAAGGTAAAAGTACAAAGTGTTACTTTTGTATCCGGTCTCCCCTATGTAGTAGTAGTAGTAGGATGTCATCTAACCGTTTCAGTTTTAAAGTCAGGGTACGTCGGCGTTACCAGTCTCATTTAGCAGAATTATCTGGCTAATGTTGTATTTAGTATTTGATGTTGACTTATTATACTTTTATTTATTGTATTGACATTTATGTAGGATGTTATATGTATGTATTGTATATATGTAGTATATCGGTGTTGATATTTTATTTATATATTGGTATATCAAATAGGTT
Organism: Antheraea pernyi; assembly: GCA_015888305.1. Taxonomy (NCBI): domain Eukaryota; kingdom Metazoa; phylum Arthropoda; class Insecta; order Lepidoptera; family Saturniidae; genus Antheraea; species Antheraea pernyi. The sequence continues at coordinate 700 of MU160920.1, forward strand.
AAACATAATTTTATAAAAACCTCACCTATTACACCTACCAACATTTATATCTGCATCACCTAATGGTCGACTGGTAGAGAATGCCTTCGGCATTAAGTCCGCCCTTGCGTATTTAACGCATAATGTGTAAATAAATAATAGTAGACGAGATATCTAACCATAAATTTAAATTTGCCTATTAAAGTGTGGAATACATAATAAATACAATAATTCAGGTGATAGACGCATATTAAAAACTGAACAAAATATATTTAAATCGTTTAATCATTTTTTTCTTTCAATCTTTCTCTTCCCTACTCCGCGGTAGCGCGCCGGCTGTAATGCAGCATGCAATAGATGGACGAAGTTTCACTTTAAAATGTTAAGGTAAAGCTTATTTGTGATTTTTTAAGTAATTTATTTAGTCTTAGAAATACTTGCCCACCAACTTAGTGATATGAATTTTACGTATAATCGCCATCTATAAAATAATAGTAATAATCTATTTCTAAGCAGCAACAAGAATACCTATATTCCTTTAATAACGTATAATACATAATTCTATGGGTATCAGTAACAGAGATAGCTATTATCTATAACACAAAGGTATATCACATCTAATGATTTATTAAGAAGATAAAAATATGTTACAATGCCGACGTTTGTGATACGTATTTAAATACCACTTACGTAGCTTGTGTTTGACGTCGTAATATGAATAATTGAATCATAATAACTGTGTAAGGCTAAGGTCTTACGAAGCGGTTTTTACCCGCGTCCGCCGCGGTTGCGGGCTCGCAGCTTCTGTAGAATGCAGATATACATGTAAAAAATGAAAGCACATCTCACGACGTGTTTTACGTCCGCGGTTGTTTACGGTTCCCGCTGCTCCGGCGGGCAACAAGTAGAATCGCGCGGACCGCGGTCACCTGCAGTCTCGTCGGGTTGCGCCCGCCCGCTTTGCGTTCGGTTGACGGTCTGGAGTTTGGACCTCAACTGATTGTTTAACCAGTAACCACCCATTATCATCATTACCCTTATCCCACTTAAGTAGGGTCGGCACAACATGTTTTCTTTTTCCACTCTCTCCTGTCAAATGTCGTCTCAGTCATCACACCTTTTACGCACATATTATTTTTCACGCAGTCCATCCATACCTTTTTCGGTTTTCTTCTACTCGTATATCCGTCCACAAACATACTCAACACTTATCTAGTTACATGGTTTCATCTCTCCTCATGACATGTTCATACCATGCTAACCTATTACTCCTCAACTTACCTGTCACTGGTGATATTTTCAAACCCTCCTCTGATATTGAGTATATCAATTCTTAATTTTATCCGTTCTAGTCACACCACACATCTACCTCAACATTCGCACCTTAACCAGTAACCACCCGTCTTGCAATAATCGCACACCACGATTGGCGATGACCTCAACTGCGACGGCTGCATGACCGTAATAAACGGTCTCGTGAGTTTACAAATAAAACCGCAGTTCCACAAACGCGGCGGGCGCGGGTAAAAACCGCTTCGTGAGTCCTTAGCCTAACAAACAAAATTGAACAGTATTGTTATATGTTCATTAATGTCAGGCATCAACTATTTCGTGCTATATAATAACATATCACTAGTTATATAACAGATGACATTATAAATCACCTGCCAGCTATATCTATCGAAATCGCTTACATCTTAAATAAACTGAGTGAATATGAAAAATAATTTAAAACACGGTCTATTTATTTACAGTCGTTGTGCCCGCGATAGTTCTGGATTATTGTTTTTTTTTCTCGATTTAACTACGTTATTGACCTGGCAGGGTCTTCACAGCTTCACCGGACTCTGGATTATTGTTAATCGGCTCATCTTCTATACATATAAGAAGAATGTATATCTATCGTGTCTGTACTTTTTCGATTTTCGTAAAAACAATGGTTGCAAGTGTCTAGGAATAAGTAATAAAATACATTTCAATCATTTTTAGAAATGTCTGTCTGTCTGTCTGTTTGTATGAACACGCATCACTGCTAAAGTTCTGGTTTCACAATGAAACATATCCCATATATCAATAAATCATAAAGCGTATCTCCGAGAATAACTTTGTCTTTGTTTCATTAAAATCGATCCACTTTTTAACTATAACTCAAATATAACTCACGGTGATACAACTGTGACAAAAAGGGTAGTTCCACGGCTGTGTGAAGTATTTTTACACCGATCTGACGTTACGTGATTTACGGGCTGATTCCGAAGTGTGAAGCCTACATTTTATCAATTTATCAGGATTTTTATCGTACATATTGCACTCAGCACAGACAGAAACCATTGATAACAAGTTTATTTTTTGAGGTTTTCACACCATTAAAACGTTATTTAATATACATTAATACCCATTTAATTTCTAATCTACAATAACTATCGTTATGAACGTTTTTGGTTTTATTGCTATTTGCTCGCGTGTAGGTGTCACGCTCCGGGTGTTGAAGTTTTGATTTTGAGCGTGAACAAATCTGTTATATTTTCTTTATTTTCTTGTTTGAATTATAGCCTAAATTAGTTCGAAATTCTTGCACAGTTCTTAAAAAAAGAGAGGGATTAATGCTTCTTCTTTTCCGAATTTTGCAACCGATCCACTTTATTGGTGATTATTTAGTATTTCCATTCTTATATTGATAATTATTACAATGGAGTTTTTGGCGGGATCTTGGTCTGTCATGTAGTGGATTTTATTTTTTATTTATAATCTTGTGTTACTTGACTCTATATTGTGTAAAATTGGTGGTGTTTTATGTAATATAGTTTGTTTATTGTGCATAAGTGAAGTGAATGGAAGTGAATTCTGAGATGTCTCAAAAATTCCATGAAAAGTTCTAATAAATTGGCCACCATCTTGTTAGTTCATTGAAATTATATCAAGAAACTTGTAATATCGATACTCACTTGACAATGGCAGTGATGGTCTACTAGAAGACTGGTTGCCAAAATGGAATGGAAGAAGAACTTGAAATACTATTAACTATTTGAAAATGGCAGTAATAATCTAAAAGATTGATTGCCAAAATTAAAGTAAAAAAAAATAAAAAAATATTACAATGCATCTTGTGTTGACTTCATTTCTCTAAGAAAATCGTGGCCAACTTATTAGAATGATTCAATGATTAGAGGTTACAGTTGAGTGATTGTTGGTAAGAGAAAAACTTACGGATATGCGTCACCGATGATATCGACATGCTCGAGACGTATTGCGCTTGCGTCACACTAGTGATATTTTGTATTGAGCTTGTTGCCGCCTATCATAATTTTGACTAATTAATAAAGGTATAAAAATGTATATAATTATTGCTCCAAGTCCCAATACATGTGAAAGCCAGACTAATATTAATAAATACAATTTACAAATTATGAGATAATAATAATTCACTCTTTAATGGATTTTAGAATTCAAAAAATGTACAGTTATTCCGTTGTTTTGAGTTTTTACTTCTATCGGCAATCATTATGACTGTCGTGGCCTTTTTGTCCCATATCAGGACCAGTTGGTGTATATCTAGCTACCGAGACTTGCTTGCTGACCATCATTATAAGATGTGTGGTTAAACCTGACTTCAAAAAGGGGTTTCTCAATTTTGTAGTGATTTTTCTAATGTCTGTCATTTCATCAATATTTTCAAGGGGTCATTTTAATTTAGTTCGTATTGAGCCTTTAATTTCGAACTTATACCAGGAAACTACTCAAAATTGAATAGGAAATGTCTAATGATTGAAATATTGATAGGTTTACGACAGGGCTGTAGCTAGAGTCGGATTTGAGGTAGGGCAGCATCAATGCTGTAATCAATTACAGGTAGGGCGCAAGTAAAAATTCGGTAGTTTAGATACCTATTGCTACAATTTGTTTTTTTTTTTTAATATCAGGAAGCAAATGAACAGGTGGGTCACCTGATGTCAAGTGATCAACGCCATGCATAGATTTCAAAGTATGGCATTGCCCCACAATGCAGCCCCCCCCCAGGTACGGCCGCACACTATGCTTATCATAGGGCACAATGTGGTCACACTGTCGTATTACAAATAAGAAACACAGACTGCATGTATGAATCCATGTATCTATCGGAAGGTTATAGGCTATATATCATCACGCTAAGACCAATAGGAGCAAAGCACCAATGAATAATGTTACAAAATTGGATATTTTTTCCTCCGCTGCGTTTACTTCCGTTTGCCCAAAGCTACTATTCCACGCGAACGAAGTCGCGGGCAGAAGCTACTTGATTATAAGAAATAACAGCTGCAATTTATAATAAAAAAATAAAAACACATTCTGCTAACATTATTTATTATTCATCTGATTTTACACAACAATCAAATAATTTGCTACATCTATTCAGCTATATCTGCAGTCACAGTGCGTGAATTTACAACAAACACAACGCAGGTGTGTAACAATATACAATATCAAACATCTATAATACAAACTTTACAACAGATTATATATGGGTATGAATAAATTTTTCTTAAATTAGAAAAAAGTATCGTCCAATAAAGTCAATTAACATGCGGTTTTATACATTTGCTGACGTCATCCTTCTCGAAGTTTCGGGCAAATTTGGTCAAACCTTGCAATGTAATAGGCATAACCTGAGACTAAACAATAATTCAGTTACAATACAGCAGCGGTTTGGGGATTATATTATGCAATAATCATAAATTACGTGAATTGTATCGCAAATATGAAGATGAGTTAAATTGGTTAGTTCGGTGAATTAAAAGTTGTGTTGCCATATACATAAGAATCGATAAGCGATTGGAGCAGACGAATTCTATAGTGAAGACCTCGGTAAGGCAAATGAATTTAGCAAAGTGATTGCGATTGGCTAATTACTGCAGATTGAGACCAAAACCATTAGCGATTCTAATTCTATAGTGAAGACTTCGGTTAGGCAAATGAATTTAACAAAGTGATTGCGATTGGCTATAATCACTGCAGATCGAAGATCAAAACGATTAGCGATCCTTGAGGAAGACTTATACCCAACAATAGACACGTACAAGGTGATCATGAATAAGACATTTCGAGCACCAATTCTTCAAACTCAAACTTGTAACATGAAGAAGTGACAACAGTAGATGTGCCTCTTGACTTCGTCACCTAACCCCTCAAGGCTTTAATCTCCAGATTAGAATCCATTCCACATATAAACAATATGGTTTCCTATAACAAATTAAGAACGAAACTAACTAATCCGAAAATATCTAAACAATCACAATTAATCTAACAATTTTACTAACTTGATTTAATACACATATGTATATACTAAGTATTGATTGACATATTTTTTATATATATATATAAAAAAAAGGAAAGCGACGAAAGAGATCCTTACAATAATTTCGTATTAACTTCTTTCTTTATTTTCACGACCAGTCATAGCGAGAGAGGCGTTATTAAGGGATGACACTTATCGCCTTTTGAGCAAAATCTGGAATAACCTGACATCTTGATGAATGTTTTACTCATGGACAAAGGATTTTTTTAGAATTATGCCATGCTGTGACATGAAGTATCTTGGTGTATAAAAAAGTATCTCTCAAAATGTTATGACATTAGACTTCTTTTGGGGCGTTTAGGAAAAATTATGAAAACCAAGATGCAAGTTGAGATATAGAGGTATTAAAACCAAAAAATATTTCACGATGACAGATTTCACGTATTTAATAGAATTCTGCCCAGCAGTGATATGTTAAAGAGCTGGCATTTATTATTACTTGTTATTTAAAAGACTCTTCTAAATCCTCTCCATTGTAAGATCATTTTACTTCTGTTTGTAACACATTACGTGTAGAATATTTTTCACCTTACTAGGTGACTGGTATATATAGGGTGACCACTAGCTTTGGAAGGTGGTAGAGCCACGCTAAAACTATTATTGGTGTCAGCATGAATGGGTCGTCTCGTCCGGGGTACTAACACCCGACTCACAGAAACACCCACGTGACGTAACAATACCTGCATTGTTGCGTTTCGTTCGTGGTCTCCCCCCCCCCACCCCCCCCCCCCCGTGCCCCTCAAACACAGGCTGGCAAGGCACTTGCGACTACCCTGGTTGTATGGACGGCGGTGATCACTCAACATCAGGTGACGCACCTATTCGTTTGCCTCCTATGATATCAAAAAAACTATATAATTAACGAATGAAAGTTAGACACTATGACTGGCCGTGTAAATAACGCTTAAAAATCAGTCACTCGTATATTAATCCAATTCACAAAACACCATAATTAACAAAAATCACAAATTCTTAGGAGAATGCAATAGCGATTTAATAAATTCACCAATCTTTATATTCATATAATTAATTAATTCTAAAGATATAATTTTATACTAAACAATCATAATGGAATATTGAGCACCTTAATATGCAAAATTCATAGAAAATACATAGACACGCTGAAAATAAAACAGCCGCTGCAAGGTAAAGGGGTATATCTAACAAAAACGCAAATGGAAAAAAATTAAGTAGCAAGCTGCGCCTGAGTACGACTGACTCATTTTTGATGCATCCCCTTTTTAATATGGAGCAATATTATATAGTGTAATAAATATAATATAAAAAAAACTTCTTGGAATGTTGGAAGTACGATTTGCAAGCAGTAGGAAAAAAATTATTCAAAATCCTAATAGATCCCAGTGAACGCTTTTAAATCTCGCGTTAGATGAGTTTTCATTGGAATACGCTCATTACTTTCTTCATAATTCATTCACGGTACAAAATATAGCTGCAGGTGCGGAAACAAAACACGTGAGTAGAGTGGAGTATAAGACACTTTCGGTTTACGACAACGTGTTGTGACGTACAGTGCCCGTATTGGTTAACTACATTTTTAATGTGAATCTTTTATTACATCGTCTCAAACTTTTTCGTCTGTGTGTTGCATGTCGCGTGATGGTCGACCGCGGAGTAGGGATAAAGTGAAAGGCGCTCGTCAGAGCAGCCAGGGCCAATATGGCGGCGCCTATAGTTCGCAGCAGCTGACCGTGTAGTGTCTATTATTAGTTAAATGTCTGTAGTGTGAAAAAAAAGTTTCACTTTTACCGTGGTTTTATAAAACCACACAATCCTTTTTTTAGATTTTAGCGTTTGCCTACAATTTCACTTGATGTTACATAACGATAAGGTCCAAGACGGTAAACACGCTAAACTGAAAGGGACTGGCTCACAGATGCAGCTCCCGGGACATATCTATATGTGCTTGGCGATAGATTACAAGAAGCCTTACCAACATGTTTGCAGATTTACAAATGAAAGAGATACGAGTTTTTGGCGGGTTCTTGGAATGTCATGTAGTGAATTTTATTTATATGCATAATCTTGTGTTATTCGGTTCTATATTTTGTAATATTGGTAGTGTTTTACGTAATATAGTTTTGTTCTTGTGTACAATTTTGTGGTTGATGGTGGTAGAGCCAGGCTGAAACTATTACTGGTTTCAACATGAATGGGTCGGCTCGTCCGGGGGAGTACCACCCTCTCGCAGAAAACCGACGTGAAGTAACAGTGCTTGCATTGTTGTATGTTGCGTTTCGTTCGGTCAGTGAGAGCGCCGGAGGCCCACCTCCCCTCCCCTCTCCTCTCCCTACCCTAACCCTTCCCCCAAAGGGTGGCAACGCACTTGCGACTCCTCGGGTGTTGTTAGTGTCCATGGACGGTGGTGATCACTTAACAGCAGATGACCCATCTGTTCGTTTGCCACCTAAAAAAAAACAATTGAAGTGGATGTACTTGTCACAAAAACTCCCTCGAAAGTTCTAACGAGACGGCCACCATTTTGTTAGTTCATCAAAATGACCGCAGGAAACTCCTAATATCATCACCTATTTGAAGATGGCAGTAATCATCTACTAAAAGATTGGTTGCCATAAAAATAAATAATAAAGGCATATCTTTACACTTGAGTCACACCCACCTGGCATGTGCACATGATTACGCAAAATATGATTTATGATCCTACCTGCAGCGAGATTTTAACGCTAGTATAGACATTATAACGCGCGATTTAATTTTTTTTTTTTCGAACTGACTACGCTATTGACCAAGCAAGGTCTTAACAGCTTCACCGGACTACTAAGGCGAGCGCTTAAGGCACTCAGCCGATTTTACTTTGACAACTAGGTCAAGGGTGCGCGGCACACCTCGGCTTTGGCTGTTGCCTGATACAAGCAATTCGCGACCTATCTGAGCTAACCTAAGCGCGCGATTTAAAAGCGCCAGTACGCACGAAGCATTATAAACCACTAAACAGTTTGACATATTCCTGTAGTTAACAATATTTTCAATGCAATTAATAATTTAAATACGAATCAAAAATTAGTAAAAAAGAGATAGAATTAATGTACAGGAAACTTCTAAAACAATGCCATTGTTACAAAATAGACGAGCGTATAGTTTTTTTTTCACCTTTAATGGAAGAGCAGAACTCTTAAATTGGCAGCCGTTAGAAATAGTGACGTCATTATCCATAAGTAAAAAAAAAATGAATATAATAAAGTGAACTAGGACTATTCAAGTAGATGGCAGAAGTTTTACTAAAAATTACGTTACCCATAGACCCACGAAGAAGAAAGAAATAATAGACTATTGATTGTCTATAATACACTGGAAAGTCCAAAGTAATATTTGTCAACGCTAAATTGTATACACATTTTGACCAAAGACAAAATAGAATCGAATGCTGAAACTCATGCAAGTTTCAAGACAAATTTAAGTCCCTACTAACGAGAATCGAACCCATTGTACTACGTGAATATTAACTCAAAAAATGTATAATGGATACAAAAAACGCAAAAGTTAATGTCACTTTTAGTATAAGAATTGAAGATGAATATAATTTTTTAAAACATGTTTATGAAAAGGAGCGAAAAGGACAACAGATGGTATAGACACATCATGACGTCACAGATGACGTCATCCGTGAACTTAGAAAGAGAGAAAGATATTAACAAATATGCAGGTTGGAAAGAAACAGCTTAATCTATAGGTTCACAGTAATGTATACATCATGTTCTATTATTTATATTTTTTGTTTCTTTAATTATATTTTTATAGATAAATACTAACTAATAAATATCATAATTCGTGATTTATTATATTGATTTAAGTAAATAATTATCTATTATTGTTTTTTTTTATGTTAAATTCTCTAGATTAAGTACAATCTCACTATAATCATAGGCGCGTTTGTTTAGCTATATCATAAAAAAATCTATATCGCAGCCATAATTAGGAAGAACATAATAGGCTTAATCAATAAAAAAAACAGAAATAAGTGTAAAATTAAGTACAATAAACAAATACTGATTAAATATAACTGATCACCGATTTTTTTTTATAATCTAGGAATATAAAAAGGTTTATAGGAAAAAAGAAATTTTGGAATGTACTCTCTTAAAACGGTTAGCAGCCAAGTCGTACTGGACTTGACCGGTAGAAATCGTCACATAAGGAGAAAACGTTACGCCTGTCCCATACAACGTTCTCTCTTCTCTTCTCTCACTAATATTATAAAGTTGAAGAGTTTGTTTGAGTGCGCTAATCTCTGTAACCAATGGTCCGATTTAAAAAAGTATTTCAGTGATAGATAGCTCATTTATCGAGGAAGTCTATGGGCTATATATCATTACGCTAAGACCAATAGGAGTGGAACACCAATGAAGAATGTCACAAAATCGGTGTTTTTTTAGCGTTAGCCCAATGTAACTATTCCACACGGGCGAAGTCGCGGCCAGTAGCTAGTACTATATAAAGTAGAATTCTAAGAGAACAGCTGCCTCCAACTTTAGTGACAGTGGCCGTTGTTATGGCAATCAGAAAATACTGCGATAAAAGCCAACTTGTTGGTAACCTTGTTGGCTAAACACATAGTTGGTAAATCCGAAAATTACAAAGAAACAAGTAATTCGCACAATTCATTGGATATACTACCTTTTTGGATATATTGGATTGGATATATATCGATAAAAAAATATCGATATTTCTTTCAATTATTATATCATTAATTTCTATCGATATTCGTATTATTTTTATATCATACGATTTCTACAGAATTTATACAATATTTCACATAAATTAAGTATTCAAAAGCACCTACATTAAGAACATGGTAACATAGTCTGTTATAATCTATCATAAAATCAACGCTTCATCATATAGAATATAGTTTATAAACATATATATAATAACATTTATCTTTATAATTAGGTTTCCATATATTATTTTTAATTAATTTTGTTCTGAACCTTTTCGGAAAATATATATCCAAATGTATTTATGTATGTATTTAATTTTAATAATTAAAAAAAAACAAATAGGTACTAAGCAAATATTCCTTCCGTCTTATTAAGACACTGATATATTTTTGAATCAATTTAAAACAAAAAAACTACATAAATAAATACATTTAAATATTTTGCTAAAGTAACAACATTTTATATAACATATTTATTATCAAGATATATATCAGCCATTAAATGTTGCAATTTTCTTGGGGCACAATATGAGCAATCGCCATTTTTTTACACAGGCAAAATGATGTTTAGGCACTAATCGCATTATACAACAGTTTGGCGATGTTTTCGAACTATTACGAATAATTGTAATTATTTTCTCATTCAGTTTGGTAAATAATTAAACTTTATTTAACTACAGGTCTTTATTTTCTCAATTCGTTTTTAAGGGCACGTTAATTTTCCAAAATTGTGCGTCCATCATTTTTTTTCAATTTTTTTTATTTTTGTCAGGTTTATGGCAATTTTTCGACATTTTTTAAAATTCCCTTTAAGCACACTGCGTGCCCCCGTGTGCTCCTACAACAATGCCCCGGTTAACTATTTAAATAAATTAATAAAAAATCAAGTGAACGTTTGGCCTCAAAGTAATAATGTATTAACACTAAAAAATTTGAAAAAAATGATGGACTTGCAATTTTGGAAAATTAACGTTTAATTTAACGGAAAATTATTGCGATTATGTTATAAACACAGAAGATATGTGACATATGACGTCACTCCTTCGTATTATCAAAGATATATGAATCAATTTGAACAATACTTAACTATAAACGCCTCAATTTATTTGAATAAGAGGCGACGAGAAATCTTTGAAAGTTCACATTTATCGATACATTATTAATATTGAAACAGGCGAAACAGCGGTCAATAATTAGTATCTTCATATATATTTTTTAAATTATATTCATAACAAAATTACTTCTAAACGTTCGTTGTAGTGATAAACAAAACCTGTGCATAAACTTGGAATATATTAACATTGGAATGTAAAGATTTCGTAATCGATTAATAAAAATATCGATATAAAAAGAAATACAAAAATTGAACACATATATAATAATAATTTGATTTATAACATATACAATATAAATAATGGCACCCTAATTTTATAATTTTATTATGGCAATAACGTTGGAATGTTCCATTAATTTTTACTTAGGAACAAAAAGAATCGACAAATATATTAGGAATAACTTAGGAAATTCTAGAAGCATAGGGAATATAATCTAACTTGAATTTCATTGTAAAATGTCCTTATGATAAATTATGAAAAAAAAAACTAAATCTATGTATTTGCAAATAGTTTTAAATATCGAGACTTTTTATCGAACTATTGTTTTAATATAATCGATATGAGGGAGGGAGACGAGTTGAAGACCACGTGCTTTCTCAGATATACTCATGTAATGATTTTACTGTACACGATAATCAATATCAATAATTCACTTATATTCGAAAACTACGTAAGGTTATAATATCGAGATTTGTTATTGTTTTTTTTAATATATTCGATTACCGATAAGAGGGGTTGAAGACCATGTGCTTTCGGAGAAATACTCGACATAGATTACCAAAGATTTTACTGTATACTATTATCGATAACTCACTTATAATCGATAATTACGGTAGGTTGTAATTTTAAATCTAGAAATTTTGAAACGTTAACGAATCGTGCGCATTCCATAAAGTTATTAATTCGTATTAATGCAATTATTTTATAACAGATGTCACATGATTCGTTTCATTTCGAAGGCAACGAGAGTTAAATCTTTGGTAAACTACAAAATATAAATCCAATGAGTTTTTCGATAGTAGTAAATTCTCTATTACTTATTCTAAAATTAGTAGGTCCGTTTTATTGGGGCATAGTAAATGACTAAGATACCAGTATGAATTATAGATAGATTACGTTTTAAATAAGTCATAAATTAATAGTCTGCAAATTCTTCCTCGATCATAATATCGATAATTCAATTGATAAAATATATTCGATTACCGATAAGAGGGGTTGAAGACCATGTGCTTTCGGAGAAATACTCGACATAGATTACCAAAGATTTTACTGTATACTATTATCGATAACTCACTTATAATCGATAATTAAGTTAGGTTATAATTTTAAATCTGGACTTTCATTTTAAAACGTTAATGAATCGTGCGCATTCCATGAAGTTATTAATAGATTAATGCAATTATTTTACAACAGATGTCGCATGATTCGTTTCATTTCGAAGGCAACTAGAACTAAATCTTTGGTAAACTACCCAACATAAATGTTTTTTTGCACAACGGCATTTTTAAAGGTTGATATTCGCTTAAATCGATAATAAATCGAATGAGATTTTTTGATAGTAGTAATTTCTCTATTACTTATTCTAAAATTAGTAGGTCCGTTTTATTGGGGCATAGTAAATGACTAAGATACCAGTATGAATTATAGATAGATTACGTTTTAAATAAGTCATAAATTAATAGTCTGCAAATTCTTCCTCGATCATAATATCGATAATTCAATGGATAATCGACTGACATGCAAATACTGTCAATAGCACGTTAGTATATTAGTCTTTCCATCGACCTTATTGATTACAAAGGAAATTAATATACCCGTGTAATCATTTTGTTATAATCAAAATATCGATAAAGAAAATAATCGTAAATAATCGACCATAATATCGATAATCGAATAACATATAAAAACTGTCAATAGCACGTTAGCATATTAGTCTTACCATCGACCTTGTTGATTACTAAGGCAATTAATATACCCGTGTAATCATTTTGTTTTCATTACAGTATCGATAAATAAGTATAAGCGAATACAGATAATCGATTACACGTCATTTATTAATCGACTTCGAATAGAAGAAAGTTCTCAATTCGGTTGTTTTTTTAATGCTTGCTATATTCGTCATTTAAAGACCGATTTGATTTTTATTTGTTCGATAAATTGGGTCCCTTTTTTAATTTCACAAGCATTGCATGCTGTCATTCTCCACTAAATCGATTAGGAAATGTGTTGTGATTGAGATTTTACTGGGTTTGTGACAATCCAAGTTTACACTGAAACTTAACTATGGTCAAATTCGTTCCTATGCATTCTTTTGAAGTCGGTTAATTTTTTTTTTCACACAAGGACATTTTACAATACCAATATAAAGGACGTTTCGCGTATTATGATATAATTAAAACATAAATTAAATTTTAGTGAGCAATCCGTCCAGTTGGAGTACTTCGGGCAGTTCGATGTCCTCGAGCCGTATCGGTGACGGGTTGAAGGGGAACTGAACCGAATATATCATTTTCGAGTCCATCAAGAGGTTTTGCTGTGGGATACGTTTCTATTTTTAACAACCAATTATATATACATATAATATGAATGTAGATCTGTACATTTCAGCCTGTGCATATCCAGCTGCGGGGTGGAAGGGTTTTACAGCCTGACTGGGTCGCAACCACCATGTATATGGCGAAAAAGCCCGTCATAGTGATTCGCTTCTGCGGGTCGCGTTTCGGGATCAGTCTGTGCATATCCAGGTTTTCGCAGGCCGGCATGACAGCGGCGACCGGCGATGGATAGTGTGTCACTCGGTGGTCGCCATTGTTTTTGGATTGTACTATGCTTACCATCAGGTACAGTGCAGTCACTTTGCCGTGCTACTATAAAAAAAAACTAACGATTTTCGTGTAAAAAAAAATGTTCGCAAGTGTCTAGGAATAAATAATTAGAATACATTTCAATCATTTTTAGAAATGTCTGTCTGTCTGTCTGTTTGTATGAACACGCGTCACTGCTAAAGTAGGGGAGTAACTTAGTGTGTGTCTCATTAAAATCGGTTCACTCTATCAAAAGTTATTGTAATTTTAATGCGGACGCGACTTAAGTACGAGAGAATAGTAGACCAGTAAATGGACTTAATATATTCAGATGACTTTATTGATTACTGTTTTTACAGACAAAGCCGCGGGCATAGCTAGTTATAACTATAAACCTGTAGATACGTCTACAAACCAACAACGACGTCGTAAATGCGTGATACAGTGGCGAGAACAAGTCTAAAGGTGTTCGGCGATTGACGTCATCACGACGTTTTCCCCCACCAAAAACTTACGACTCGACGTAGGATTCGAACGTACGTACCATATGTATAACTGTCGAGGCTTTATTATTACATTGCAAAAATTGCAAGTCAAAAGCCAAATGTATAAAAGACGAGGTTTTTCATTATTAAATTGCAATTTTGTATGCAAGTCAAGACGACATCGATCTTAATCTAGAAGATGGTAGATGTAAGTCTAACCGGTTCTCTGTCGGCGTTGGGTCCAGCTTTCTCCTGCATCTTCTTCTGTACCTCGTGCATGAACTCTCGCGTCACTTTCACCTCGTACTCTTCAGCCGGCGTATACATGTTCAGGATCTGAGCGAGATAGAAACACAACGATACAAATAACGATACGTATTCGGGGAAAGTAATGAATGAAAGAATGAACGAACGAACGAAATGAATGAATACTTCATTACACTTTGTATTTGTACACTGGCGAGCTTAATGCCACAAGGTATTTTCTTCCAGCTAACCCATATTTTTTTAAACTCTTATACAGGGTATACGGTAGTTGAAATAGTGGGGTGTGGTTGGCTGTTGGCGGGTGTTGGCGCGCATTACATGTATTCAGGTTTCCGAATGCACAATCATCCCTTCCTCCGTCCTTGCTACCAATCACCTGTCACTTACGCCACGATCCTTACCGCGGACGCAACAAAAAAAACGATCTCTTCATACGCAAGAATTTGGTAGTCACTCATCACTACTATTATAACATTTTGTAAAAAGCGCATATACACTAAACCAAATATAGTGCATAATATATATCGCCGCGAGTGAAGTGAAACCAGCAAAATCAACACCGGTGAGTCCGCATCCCTTATTTCGCAAAACCCCTCTTTGAACCAGCATGTTTACGCACAAAACAGCGGGTGTGGTCTGTAGGTTGGTGTAGTTGGTTGGTTGGTGTTGTATGGTTGGTTCGTCGGTGTGGTGTGACGGGTTGGTTGGTGTTGTGTGGTTGGTTGGTCGGTTACCTTGCAGATCTGCATGGCGGTGAGGTTGGAGCACATGTCGACAGTGCTCTGCACGTCCTGCATGGACTTGCGCGCCTGCAGCAGCTGCACCGCTTGAGTTATCGGGTTCAGCACGCTCGATATCTCCTCAACCTATACACAATATGTATAACTGTCGTTACATTTAAAAATGGGCTAAACCCAATTTGAATCGTTCATACAATATAGTTTATCATCAAATCGAATCAAACAACACTATTTAAAAATGAAATCGAATAAAAAAAAAAGTACTTACATTCTTCTGTCCGTATTCAGCAAGGTTTTCCTTGATCCAGTTTTCCAAGTGCGAGATGTTGTACCGGATCTGCAGGCCCTTGGCCCAGCAGCACAGGTCCTTACGGAGCAGCAGCTGGTTCAAGCTGTACGCGCATATGTAGTAGAACAACTGGAACCAACGGATATGTAACACGTTCATTCGTTTAATCTACACATATAATAAAAAATCTAACGTGTCTGTACCCTTTAAATTTTCGTGAAAATTGAAAATGAAAATTGTTGCACATATCTAGGAATCTTCTATATCTTTACCTAATGTAAAATGAACTCACTTCCCGCTGTCTGTTCGCTTAGATTCTAAGAAGAAACTATTCAACGGATTTTAATATAGTTTTCAGCAATAGATGGAGTGATTCAAGAGGAGGGTTTATAATACAGAAAAGGCGAAAAATTCAAAGATCTGTAATGTGGGGTCGTAACAAAGATACTTTTGTGTGCGTAAACTGCAAACGCTGACTAAACCTTACGACATAGATCAAATGAATGTACTAGGGAATTGTATATCTATATTATATTATAAAGAGGTAAAGTTTGTGACGTTGTAGGGGGTAATCTCTGGATCTACTAAACCGGTTTTGGAAATTCTTTTATCAATAGAAAGTCACGTTATTTGTGCGTGTCATAGACTATATATTAACCCGATAAATGAATAGACCTTTTTGTGGTAGTCGGATTTGCAAAGTCGATGAAAAAACGGTCGAACGGAAACGTTCTTTACGAACGCTGCCTTAACGATGAGACATATATGATTGAGTTGTAGAGAAAAGTTGTAGAGCTTGATAATGCCTACAAAAAAGTCAACGACAGCATATGTATAACATTAATGGTTTTTTTAAGTTTTAAATAATAAATAATATTATTAATGACTCCACACTGCCCCATATAATTACCTACATTACACCCGTGCGAAGCTGGAGCGAATCGCTAGTCTATACATATAATAAGAATGTAACTTCAATGTGCTTTTTAGATTTTTGTGAAGAACAAAAATCGTTGACGGTATCTTTGAATAAGTGTCAAATGTATGTCTGTCTGTTTGTATGAATTGTACGCTAAAGTACTGGGTTCACAATAAAACATATCCTCTATATTATAAAGCATATCCTCGGGTGTAACTTAGTCTTTGCTTCATTAAAATCAGTTCACTCTATCAAAAGTTATTGCGATTTGAATGACGGCCCGAGTTAAGTTCGAGAGAAGAATAGATAAGTGAACGGACTTAATATATTCATATGATTTTATTAATCGCTGTGTAATAAGTATGGATAACAAATATACCTTATGTTTATATATAAATTTCTTCTGTACGTGTGTACATCACTGAACTCCTCCTAAACGGCTGGACAGATTTTGATAAAATTTTGTGTGCGTGTTAGGTGTAGGTGGCGCTGCGGTCGACTTTTAGGATTTTTTTTTATTATCAAGGCAGGACAACGTTAATTGCGTATATTTTACTTTATATACAAGTGGAAATGACTGTAAAATTGTGTTTCTAAAGCCCAATACATATAGTTGGGTTAGTGGAGGAGAGTTAGGGAGAGAGTCGAATTATACTGAACATCCACGATGTTGAAAAAGTCGATGTAATAGGTGGGGAGTAGAAAAACCTGGTCGGTGGTTGGAAATTTCTATTTGGTGTATTCCTGTTTGGTGGGTGGGGATATCTGTTTGGTGGGTGGGGATATCTATTTGGTGGGTGGAGATACCTGTTTGGTGGGTGGATATACCTGTTTGGTGGGTGGGGATATTCGTTTGGTGGGTAGGGAAACCTGTTCGTTGGATGGGTATATCCGTTTGGTGGGTGGGGATACCTGTTTGAATATGATGACCCTCAAGGGCTGGTCGACGGCGTAGGTGTGCAGGTGGTCGTGCACGGCGCGCAGCTCCGCCTTGAGGCGCTGGGGGCCGGCGCTGGGCGCGGCGGGGAGCGCGTGCGCGCCGGGGGAGAGCCCCACGATCTCCTCGTACTCCAGGATCGCGGGCACGATCAGCCGGTCCAGCCGGTGCTCCAGCACTTGGATCAAGTCTGACCAAACAACGCATATACTTAGTATGCCTTAGTTTTTTTTTATGACGACCAATCTTTCAAATTATTTCTGCCATTGTCGAGTAGTCAACAATATTATATGTGCGGTGTGATTATTAAATGTTCCAACAAAATAATGGCTCCCTTATTAGTACTTTCCAGGGATTTTTGCCGGCATTTCAAACTTCATGCTCCGTAATATTAATTAATCAAAACTTATTATAAAACTAAAAGTAGATCTAAGAGATGAATGAATCAAATGATGAATGAATGAACTTCTTTGGTATAGGGGGGATGGAGGAATGAAAACTTAACTTATTCTAAAACTTAAAATAGACGTAAGAGCCCAATGAATAGAAGTGTCTCTCTTTGGTATGTGGGGGGAATGAACACTAAACTTATTATAAAACTAAAAGTAGATCTAAGAGATGAATGAATAGAAATGTCTTTCTTTGGTATAGGGGGGATGGAGGAATGGAAACTTATTCTAAAACTTAAAATAGACGTAAGAGCCCAATGAAGATGGTGGCCAACTTGTTAGAACTTTCCATGGAATTTTTGTGGCATCTCAGAATTCATGGTCCGTGGTATTATTTTCCATTCACTTGACTTATGCACAATAAACAAACTATTTTACATAAAACACCACCAATTTTAGTCAAGTAACACAAGATTATGAATAAAATATAAAATCCACTACATTAAGACTAAAGGAGCTTTATTAACCAGCCAGGCTAATTACCACCCTTACGTTGAAAACTTGTCGCCTAGCACCTACCTATAGGTATTTCTGGCAGCTGCATTTAGGAGCCACTCGTTCTTGGTTTAGCGTCCTTACTATCTTGGACCACATCCCTTGATGTTAAATGTAATAATAAAAAAAAGACAATCAAATCAAAATATCCTTTATTCAATTTAGGCCCTGAGAAGACGCTTATGAACGTCAAAGCTACCACCGGTTCGGAAAACAGCCCAGTCATCGAGAAGAACCGGCAAGAAATTCGAACTGGTTTATCATTTCATGTCATATATTTTTACAGGAACATAAATATTTACATTCGTTATTAGTGTATGCACAGAGAGGGGCGTCATTTCCAGACGTCACAATCGTTCACATATTGATCCACCCTATAATTTACAAAACGTTTACCTACTCTATGCGATTTAAGACGTACATAGAAATTTGGTTATTAATTGAGTAATTATATATAAATTTGCTTATGAATTTATTAATAATCATCGGTTTCGAGTGACGTGATGTCTTACCTTACTTGTATGTGAATTTAATACATTTGTACTCGATATTAAGAAATGTTGTTGATCATTATCACCTAATTTTTAAATTAAAGACTTATTGAATTAATTAACAGAGAAAATTTTAAGTATAGTCATGTTGTATTAATATTTGTTTCAGGTTAGAAATATTAATCGTAGCTTCGCTTGTTTTAATTCTGTCAGCGACCAATCGAAACTAGTTAGATTAGATATCTGTGTCCGCAGCTACAAACATACACACACATAAGTACAATGTCTATGTATATAGTATAGTACTATGTTCTTTTCTGTATCCCTGATAAATAATATCCGTGTACAAATATCAATATGTAGCGCTTTTCAGCCAAGATTTTATGGAAGGTTGTGATTAACTCTAAGAAAATTTTGTGAATATATTAACGTTAGGGTACGAGGAGATTGACATGTTCTTTGTGAACCTAACTCCCTAAATGATATAAAAATTTAAAAAATAGCACTTTTCTTAGGAATCGATTGAACGATATTGAAGCTAATTTGTCTCTGTGCCGCCTAATGGGGAGACATAGTGAAAACTTGTTGTGTTAAGAAAATTTAGATGTGCTAATTTTTATTGTAGTCGATTATTACAATATAATAAAAGGGTGAAAGGGTGACGAATTCTATACGTTAAATATTGCAAAGAAAAATACTCAGGCGGGGATTAGAATTAATGACAGAAAACATTTCCATGATTTTTTAAAATTTTGTTTTTTTTCTGTCGTTTGTATGGGATACACTCAAAAACTACTGGACGGATTTTGACAAAATTCGGTATGGTGACAGTTTATACACCAATGTTACATATATATATATATATA